>CM039723.1:75673020-75849300 GCA_022539455.1 Dendrobium nobile
AGAGGATGAACAACTTCAATTGATAAATCTAACTGCATTAAGTTTATCATCCAATATTTTCCTTGACAATGATACTTTGCTTATCAAAAAACTATATAGCTTTTAACACCCAGTATGGAAAATTGAAATTACGTCATCCAGTTTGATTTATTTGTCTCTTTGCTCTACAAATCAAGTGCTACTTGATTGTTATCTTTATCATTAGAAAAAGGTTTTTTTTAACGACTGTTTGTTGTATGCTTGATGAATCTTCATCCTCCAACAGTCCTTGATAAAGTGCTACATGATATCAAACTTAATTACCCACCTTTTATCTATTTGCACAGGTGATGTAAAGTCAGGAGTTGTGCTAATTCCATTATGCATAGCTGATATTGCTTCTTAATGAAATCGATTCTTCTATATTTTTTCCTTTTTCTGTTCAATTGAAATGACATATGTATATACACTTTGTTCAATTGAAATGACATGAAGAGACGAGAGAGCAAACGGGTTGGAGGTTTGATGTGAAACAAAGCAGGAGTTGCTTTAAGAAAATAAAGAGAGTACAATTAACAAAATAATCCAAAATAAAATTGTTACTTATAGCAATAGATTGATCCTTGGAGTTCTTAGTTTTTAACTTGCTTAGGCAAAGAAGAGCAAAACCGATTAATCAAACAATTCAAGAAAACGCAAAGAGTAAGTGTATGTTACGACGATAAACAAGAATCCACGATTTAATAAAGAGAGCTTTCACTTTTTGGAGCCCATACGCTCAAGTAGTCTAGGCTTTAGCGGAAGAAGAGTCTCCACATTAGAACCGAGGTCACTCCGAGGAAGGAGCCTAAGATTGTCGTTCTTGGATAGGTGGCTGGAGAGGTGGAAGAAGATGGTCGTCCAATGATGATCCAACGTCCCTTTGACCTTTGCTCGTCGATCACGTCCACTAAGGTGTAATGGATGCGGTCGATGTAATCTTCAATAGTGTCGTCGAAATTGAAGCCCACGTCAAAGAACGGTGATTGGAGGATGTCAACTTGATCTCGATCGTCATGCATGAACCCAAAGTTCCATTCGGGTTCCGCCATGCATTCTTACCGGGAGTTGATGGAGCATCCGAGAGAAGATGGGAGGTGGAAGAGCAAACCTTGAGCAAGGGGAAGGAGGGGGGGGCCACGGGTTGGAGAGGGGAGAGGGACGGGTGAGGCTATGGGGGGAAGAAACTCTAAATCTTAAATTTTATTCAGATTTTCGAAATTGGAGGGCTCTTAATTTCAATTTCAGAAATTTTGAATTTGAAATTAAGTTTAGGAGGGAAGGGGTTAATGGTGCATTAAAGAAAATTAAGAGGGGAGAGAGAGGGGGGGCCGGCCATGTAAAAAAAAGGGGGTGATGTGGCTTTAGGTTTGAGTAGGTGGGGACCACATATGATTAAATTAATATAATTAAAATTCTGATTTTAATGTCAGAATTAATTATATTAAGTAACTCCCAACTCATATGACAATAGGAGGGAATTGAAATTTGAATTTCAAATCAATTGTAACTCCCATTAATTTACTTTCCAAATTTGCTAGGGCTTGATTAGGAAAGTAATTAGGAAGGGGAAAATTCAAAATCCACAAGGGTGGAATGAGGGGAAGGAGGCGGTGGCAATGGGGGAATCGGCGGGCTGGTGGGCGGGCCAAGGCCTGCTGGCCGGCGGGTTGAGGAGCTACAGGCCGACGGCCTGGGCTGTTCAGGAGGGCTGGTGGTAGGGAGTAAGGGAGGAACAATCTTTAGGGAGAATTTCGAGGGATCCAAGGAGCAAGAATCCAATTTCCCACAAGTGCTTCAACCGAATCTCCACGACGACGAATCGATCTATAGAAATAAAGGAGAAAAATAGTAGAGCAAGAAAGAACCTAGAACTCACAAAGAGATCTAGCTTCTCCTACGAACTCACTAAGAGATCGTGGAGGTTTGCACTCACAAACAGAACAAGAAATGTCAAATTTTCATTCCTGAAAATCTACTATTACATGAGAAAAGGACCATATATATAGGCCACCAAATGACAAAGAAAACAAAATACTAAAATGCCCCTTGGGCTACAATAGCGACTAAATACCCACAAGGGCAAAAGCGGAAAAACATAAAAATAAAATAAACTACTACAAAAATGACAAAAAATACAACTCATTGTGGCCGTCGATTTCCGGCATCTCCTGATGGTACATGTGTCGAAATCGCTGACGATGTCCTCATCAAGGTTTCCTTGCGTGCTCCTGAGGGAGATGAAAGCGATGATAGGGGCAAGCAAATCGTTCGTGCATTCGTAAGAGTGCACTTAAATATCCAACTCTCCTGCGTGTAGTTTTGAGGAAATGAACGACCGTGTCTGTTCGGTCGCGTCATTTGGGAGCAATTGCGTGAGTGAGTCCGATTGGAGACGGTAGGGAGAGTTAAACAGGCTAGGGGCTCGTGCGGGTCTGGTTGTGTGCGTGAGGTGGGGTTAGTGGTTTTTAGGGGGGGGGGTGAGAGAATGTGAGAGGGGAAGGGAAAGTGAGAAAGAGAGAGTTAGAGATAGAGAGGGAAAGAAAGAGAGGAAGGGTTGGGAGATAGAGAGAAGGAGTGAGAGGAGGCGGTGGGAGATACAGAGAAAGTGAGAGAGGACAGAGAGATAAAGAGAGAGTGAAAAAGAGGAGAGAGAGAGAGAGAGAGGGGGGATGGGGGCAGCTTCCATGTTATTGTTGGTGGGTTACAGAGATTATTCTTTGGGAGTAAAGGGTGATTTTTTTGGCAAGTTATTTTGCACTTCGATGATATTTTGGTACAAATCATAGGCCTTGTTTCAAGTCAATCTAATGAACATACTAGGATGATTTTACTGGGGGTATTCAAAATTTTCTGCATTATACCTGTAATTCACCTTTTGTTCTATGAGCTAATTCCTGATTTTGCAAATACAGAATAAATTGCCGGAAGAAACATTTAAGGTCTTGATGGATTACCATAAAGCAATAGTTACCCTTTCAGCATTACAATCTGCTGCGACTGAGGATGTGAGTATTTTTACCCTATTTTCAATAAACAGATAACAACAATACAAAACTGCTTTTACAATTTAACAATTCTATTCTTGCCATTTAAAAATATGATATTTACATTACTTTATGTAGAAGTACATATTTCTGAAATTTCATTTTAAATAATATTTAAATAAGAAGTCTAGAATCTTCCAAAATCTGATCAAATACCCCTAGTTTTTATTCAACACATTTGATTTTCAGCTAGTGGGTTCTAACCTTAGTTTCAGCAAAACATTATCCCTCTTTGAAATCCCGTTTCTAGAATATTCCAAGAAATTCCTAACCCCAGCTACTGTGCCATAATATCGATATTAGATCAAATTAATTAGTTGAATGTCAAAAATCAGTAGATAAGGAAGCTGGGTAGGTCGTGTAAGGTAACGAAGAAGGATATAACTAGCAACCGAATAAACAGCCACATGAAATTGAGGTAAGACTCGAGCATCGACTCTAGCAATTGTAGACAACTACTATAGTGAAGAATACATGAAAGGGAAAAATAGGGCAGTGATAATAAACTGTCTCAGAAGCTGGATAAATTATTTTGCGTGGACACCAGACGTCATCTGGAGGCTAACGAGAATGTGCCACTTTTTTGTTTGGTATTGATGCTGGGTACCGCTGGGTATCAGGTGACATGGCACGTTCTAGTTGGCCACCAGACTGTCCGGTGTCCGCACAGAATAATTTCTCCACAAGCTGGGTAAAAAGCAGGGAGCCCACATTACTCAAAATACGAGAGAATAAAAGAGGATATTTATTGTATATGATCTATATTTCATGAAATAGTCTCTTTATTTTTTTATCATATTTTTGTATCATTAACAACAACAACAACAACAACATCAAGCCTTTATCCCACTACGTGGGGTCGGCTACATGAATCCTTTTTCTCCATTGTGTCCTATTAAAAGTCAAATTCTCGTTTAAATCTAATAAAGAAAGGTCATTCCTAATATTTTCTAACCAAGTCTTTTTAGGTCTACCCCTAACCTTTTTAACATAAGTCAAATCTAATACCTCTACTCTCCTAACCGGGTCATCGGAAGGTCGCCGTTTTATGTGACCAAATCATCTAAGGCGACTCTCTCTAATCTTATCTTCTACTGGAGCTACTCCAACCTTTTCACGTATATGCTTATTTCATATCCTATCTCTAAGGGTAAAGCCACTCATCCACCTGAGCATCCTCATCTCTGCCACACTTAACTTAGTATTATGCTTCTCTTTTAATGGCCAACATTCGGCACCATAAAGCATTGCAGGCCTCACTACCATCTTATAGAATTTTCCCTTAAGTTTGAGGGGTACATTTCTATCACATAACAAGCCCGATGCATTCCTCCACTTCAACCATCCAACTTGAATTCTGCTGATAATATCCCCATCTATTTCACCATCACTCTGAACAATAGATTCCAAGATATCTAAAACGTGTACTCTTATTAATGACTTGATCGCCCAAAGTCACAATCCCCTCACTTGGTCTATTATTACTAAAATTACACTCCATATATTCCGTTTTAGATCTACTCAAGCGAAAACCTTTAGACTCTAAGGTTGACCTCCATAATTTAAGTTTACCTTCAACTCCCTCTCTAGTCTTATCAACAAGAAGAATATCATCAGCAAAAAACATACACCAAGGTACATCCTCTTGCAAAATGTCTAGTGAGAACATCCATGACTAAAGCAAAAAGATATGAGCTTAAGGCTGATCCTTGATGTAACCCAACCGAAATAGGGAAATACTTGGTCAATCCACCTTGTGTTTGAACACAAGTAATAGCTCCTTCATACATATCTTTAATGATTTGAATATAAGCATTATTGACTCCTTTCTTTTCAAGAACTCTCCATAGCACTTCTCTTGGAATTTTATCATATGCTTTTTCTAAATCAATAAATATCATATGTAGGTCCTCCTTATTTTCTCTATATTTCTCCATCAAACCTCTTAATAAATGTATGGCTTCCATAGTCGACCTACCCAGCATGAATCCAAATTGATTTTGAGAAACATTAGTATCACGCCGCAACCTATGCTCCATAACTCGCTCCCAAAGTTTTAAAGTATGACACATTAACTTAATACCTCTATAATTCGCACAATCTTGTGCATCACCTTTATTCTTAAAAATAGGAATTAACCGCTCATTCTCCACTCATCTGGCATCTTTTTAGTCTTCAAAATAGTATTAAAAAGTTTAGTAAGCCATGAAATTCCTTCATCTCCTAAGCATTTCCACACCTCTATTGGAATATCATCAGGTCCAACAGCTTTTCCACCCTTCATTTTCTCTAAAGCCTCTCTAACTTCAGTTTTACTAATACGCTGATAAAAACAGAAATCTTTATTTTCATTTAGGGTGCTAAGGTCATTATAGTCAATCTTATATTCACAATCTTCATTAAAAAGTTTAGCAAAATATCTCATCCATCTTTGTTGAATATCATCTTCTAAGAAAAGTATTTTTTGATCTTCATCTTTAATACACTTCACTTGAACTAAAAATTTAGCAAACTATCTCATCCATTTTTGTATCATTAACATGTCACTTAATTAATATTTAAATAAATTTCATTTTGATCACATCATCAGGTTTAACCTCAATTAAATTTTCTTTGAATCCGTCGAGATTGACATGTTTGTATCCCCTTAGGCATTGGATAAGTTGATATTAACTTTTCTTAATTGATGATCTGTTCAACTTCCTCAGCTAACTACTACTTTTGCTAAAATAGGAAGAAGATTGCACAGCGGACAGGATTTTAAGCAAAAAGGAGTATTTAGAGAGCAAAATGCCTGAACTCAAGGAATTGGTTCTGAAATCAACGAATTCTGAGGCCTAACAGTATGGCCTGAGAAATGCACGCTTCTCATTGAGTGAAAAGTTTTTTTTTATAGAATATTTAGGTCAATTAAGACAAATTCATACACAATATATATGAGAGATTCGAACCCAAGACTTCTTGGTTGATAATCAAAGCTCCCAATCAACAGATCAAAATGAACTGCATGAGTGAAAAGTTCTAACACACTAGCAAAGTTTATTGTTGCTTTTAAGCTTCTTTTGTGATAATTTTATATAACTATTTTTTTCCTATTATTAAAACAAAATTATACTAAAAATAATGTTACAAAACAGTAGAAAAAGTAATTGAGCTGCATTCATTCGAGTTTATTACTTTATTAGGTAGGTAGGATATTATCCTTTAAATAGTATAAATTACATCAGAATAATAATTCCTATATTTTTTAAGGATAATATGCTGACTCCATTTATACACATTTTTATACACAATTCTAATTTAATCATATTTAACTGGTTTAATTAAAAAAATATTGTACATTTTATTTATAAACTTTTTCTAAATTAGCTGAAGAAGCATATAAAAAAAGTATTAATTCATTTAGCGCTAATGAATTTATTTTGTTGTTGCCTAACTTGCGCTAGGCCCAATAATAAATGAGTAAAATAAGCTAACCCAGTAGCCAACAAACATTTGTTTTCGTATCGATATATTATTATTATTTTTATTAAAATAGGATCATAATTAATCTTTTTTATTGTTTTATAAGTATTATTGTAGATCCAATTTTGTATTAAAATTTTAAATTTAAATAATATTATAAAAAATTATCATAATAAATTAAAATATTTTAGAGTTTATTTTAAGATTAATAAATGTAATATAAATTTTATCATCAAATAAAATTAAAGTGCAATGAATAAATAACATTTTAATCACTTATAAATAATCCTAAGGTATCGCATGTTCAACCCTTAAAATTTATAAACAATTGAAGGATTTACATACGTACCACTTTATTTCATGTTATTTACACATTAAAACCCAAAATATTAATATTACATATCTATCATCAATACACAATTTTACTATCAAATATATCACATATATATTTCATCATACCACTCAATACCATCCTATAAATTTTAATATTTCATTTCATGCACCCATATTTGTTTTCTGGATGGTAAGTATGTAATATTAATATTTTAAATATTAGATATGTTAATAGCATGAAATAAAGTGATATGTATGTAAATCTTCATAAACAAAGGATTTATAAAAGTTTCCGAGTGATTCAAAAGCCATTCCTTGCTAAAATGCACAAGTCATTTCTTACTAAGTTCCAAGCTATCACAGCCCGGCTAAGAAATAGTACATTTGTGCCTAATGAACATCGGCTTTGTGTAATTATCACAGACATACACTGTTTACAATATTCCTCAATTAAAAAAGATGCCCTATTCTCTGACTCAAAGCACCAGGCTATGATAGCTACTATACAAAAAGGAGAATATAAGATATTCAATCATAGATACCAAACTATTTCTAAAAGAAAAATTGAAACAATCATTACAAAATGATACATATACATCAACTGGTGAACACCAATGGAGGATTCCCTCAAATTCTGATCAGAATGGGGAATAACTGAAGGAAATTATTCTGAGTAGAGCCTCATAACATGGGTGAAATCAGAATTCAGAAGGCAGTGCTGATGATTGATGGTTCCTTGGAAAACCTGGTGACTATACCAAGCTATTGATTGCATCCATGCCTCACAAGCTCACTTGAAACATTCTTTGGAGAACTTATAAGTACTTTTCATGGTTCAAATCATAGCTGTCATGCCAGGTTATTACATCGGTCGGTACGGCGCGAATCTGATGGGTGCAATACTGCAATTTCATAGGAGCTCATTATTGCTCAGGACTGAGGCCTAGCATCCCAAGAGTTTGCCTGCATGCAAAAGCATCAGTAGTTAGAATCACAATAGTGAAATGATATGGAAGATTACATAGATTACCAGGTAACATTTTAATGAATAATATGGGATATATACTCATTTAATCAATCCACTTTCAAGCGAAAAATTATTCTGTGAGGAAGCGGAACCCCATCCGGATGCCTAAGCCCACGGCTCGGTATGGCTGACATGGCTCATTCTGATTGATATTGAAATGTAGAGTTGCGTTCGGCGTCCGCACATAATGATCTCTCCTTTCCAGTATCAAAATGAGGCTAGTACTTCAATGAATTTTAAGGACAATAATGAATAATAGTTTCTTCCAAAGGTGATGAGACATCAGATGTGATGGTTTTGTTTGCCTATAGTCTTATTATGTATTAGAATATGGCGATAACATTTTCTGTGAGGTCATTTGCCCAATCCTAGGATTCACGTAACTTGCTGCTTCAAGCATGTCATTGATTGATTGATTCACTAACTTGGTAATTTATTTATTTAGTAGGAGTAATAATAGTGTTCTTGCTATTATACCTATATAACCTTAATGTTTGGATTCAATTAAAGTGTACATTGTTTATTTAGGAACTAGTTGATATGTTATATCAGGCTTAATATTTAATAACATATTTATGCATCTTTCATGAGCAATTATTAATGTTGGACAAAAAAAAAAGCAAAAAACTTTTTTTTTTATCCTATCCCAAAACCTCAGTGATTGTAGGTGAAATAAGAACATGGTAGATTTTATTGCAAGAAATCAACTAACGGAAGAAAATAACAAGATACAAGTGATCCTCTATTCGAGAGGAGGATCGATCTCTCTCAATCTCTAGATGAATCTAGAGGCCTAAACCTAAACCTAAGAAATCCCAAAATCAGCCAAATTCAAGATGCCCTAACTCTAGGAAAACAAAATATTTAATGCATACAAATCAATAGGAAATCCCTAAACAATCCCTACATTCAAATTTCCCTCTTAATCCCCCCAAAAATATTTCCAATTTGGCTCCCGCAAAGCTTGCGGCCTCCGCGGCACGCGCCAAAGGCGAAGAATCGCGCCTGAGCCGGTCTCGCGTGGACCTGTTGGACTGGTCTAACAAAGTATAATATTAAGTTAAGTGTTGCAGAGATAAGGATGCTTAGGTGGATGAGTGACATTACTGACAGGATACGAAACAAGAATATATGGGAAAAGGTTATATGTGAAAAGGTTGGAGTAGCTCCAGTGGAAGATAAGAATAGAGAAAGTCATCTTAGATGGTTTGGTTACATAAAATGACGTCCTTCCAATAACCCAATTAGGAGAGTAAATGCATTAGATTTGGATTATTTTAAGAAAGGTAGAGGTAGAACTAAAAAGCTAAAAAGACTTGGGCTTCGTTTGGGGCGGCTTTTTTACTGCTTCTTAAAATAGCTTTCTAGTACAAAAATTAATCTAGAAAGCTGCTTTAAAAAGCAGTGAAAAAGCTGTCACAAACGAAGCCTTAATTAGAAAATATTAGAAGAGACCTTTCTTTATTAAATTAAAATGAAAATTTGATTCTTAACAACACAATGAAGAAAAATTATTCATGTATCCGACCCATGTAGCGGGATAAAGGCTTAATGTTGTTGTTGTAGTAATTCAAAGTTTATCTTTACAGTTGATTCCAAATGCTAGATATGGGAGATGGAAAATAAAGTGATAAAACTTTTCCATGAAATATTTCACAGAAGGCCTCCCCTGTAGCGATTTGTAACCAGAAAGGGTTGATTGTAAAAAAAAAACGAAGAGGAGATGAGAGAACGATGAGTTTACCAACATCCCGCTCAATAATCAAACGCTAACAAACACTCATTGCAGCATCCATAGCCCAGAAATTTCCCGTAACATCTCTAAAATGCAAACACTTCTAGCTTCTATTTACAAAGATAATGGAATTACAAGAGGAAAGACAGATAGATGAACGTTCAACAACCGCAATAAAACATTTCGAGTGCTGCCGTACTACCTCAACAAAACATTTCAAGTGCTACAAGACGACGTGATGAAATCAGGAAAATACCTTGACAATGAGCTTCTATTGTTGGGCTGATTGGCAAAACTAGCTAGAGGAATTCTCATTTCAGGATATTTATTTAAGGCACCCTCAAGTTGTGGGGTGGGTAGCTGCATTCAGAAGTAAGCACAATTATACATCCTTTTTAAACAAGGGCTTGCAAAAAAATAAGAGATATAAAAACCAGCAACCACCTGCAGCAGGACATTAAATGAATGCGGCATTGTCTGAGAAGCACATTTCAAAAATCCAACCCATAGCTTTGGCATCCTCCAAATCTGCATGATCATAAGAAAATAACTGATTTAACTTGAAATCCAGCACAAAAAGTACTATAACTCGAATAAGAATATAGATGAATACTTTCTTAACATTTAAAAATTAGAGAGCAGCTAATACATTGATAGAAGAGAAAACATTTCAATTAATGATTATACGAAACTTATGAGAATCCTACTGAATCAGAACGAGGCAACATAAAGATTAAGAAAAAAATTACAGCAAGAAAGAGAAAAAAATGTCCAAAAGTAACCATGCATTGGTGGGAGAACTTATTACCTGTCTACTAACCAAACGAGATAGAATTCCCATCATGAATTCAACCTGCACAGAAGGAAAACAACGGCTTTTATGTCACGAAAGAAATTACACATTAATTGAACACCACAACCATCTTTTGTGAATTTATCTACTCAACCGAATGCTTCCCTTTATATGACAGAAATGCCAAAGAATTCCAAAGTAATGAAAAAAATAAAATAGCTGGTGAATATCGGATCTGCAACTAATGAATATACAAGAGAAATGAAAATTAAATGACTTAAGTTATCGTACAACTAGGATTAAATTAAAAAACTGTCAATTATGTTATGATAAGAGCAAAAACAACCACACGTATCATGCACCCATTGCAACAGGCTTCACCAATGCAAAGTCAGAGGAGGGGGTTGATGGATACAACTTTACTCTTACATAACAGAATGGATGTCCCAAATATTTTTAAACATCATGGCCATCATCAGAGTTTTTAGATAATTTTATTTCATTATATAAACCCTATCAACTTTGTTTGCTCGCATACAGAAGATCGAATTCAACTATAGATTTTTCTGAATTGTTGTGAGCATTGAACTTGAAAAGTTCGCATTTTATAGTGAATTTCATTTCAAAAGCAATTGAAAAGTCTAATGTGAACGTAAAACAAAATCTCTTAATGAATTTCAGGATTGTATATCTGCCTTATAAATTCAATTCTTGTCAACTCCAATCCTTTCAAGGACACTTGGAGTTGAAATTTAAATTTACATTTCAATTTAGCCCTCACATCATTCTCAGATGCTAAATTCAAAGGTTTAACACATTTGTCAGATCACATGCGGGAATTTAATTTTCTTTTTAAAGCGCGTGCACACTTTTCAGCGCATTTGCAAGTTACACTTAGATAATTTTCAGTGCACTTGGCACGTTTCTCAAAAGTCCCATCTCCTCCTCACAGCCCCTTACTTCTTCTTCCTCTCAACTACCTGCTCTTAACCCCAACTCCACACAAACACAGAGCACCTCATACTTCATACCTAAAGCAGCAGCTTCACGTGAACATCAACAATCCCCTCTCCATAAACCTGATCTCCACTAAACAGTAGCCACGTTTTCCAACTCCTTTCCATTCTCTTCCTACCCAACGACCTACAGCCCTCATACACTCCACTATCTGCTACTCTTGACCTGCATAAGATTATCGGCCAACTCCAGTCCCCACTTTCTTTCATCTCTTCACAACACCTCAGCCCAAACAGCCGTATGTGGAGATTCTTTTTCCCTAATATAGCTGCTGCAGTAAATCACTCAAACCTTCCACTTACAACCTCCAAACCAAACTCATCTCCACCTGCTGTTAACCTGCACAACTCACTAAACAACCTCCTTCCTTTCAAGTGAAACTGCAATTAAGCATACAAAACAGCCCTCTTCTCCTCCTACACTCGACTGAAATCATTCCAGCAAGTCCCTACACTTCTCTAACTATACATAGCAGCCATTCCCTTCTCTGTTCAAAGCCCACTCCGCCCTCTCCACCAACCTGATCTCCAGCACACAGAAACCATCACCTCCCAAACTAAACCAGCCCCTCATCTTTCAACCTACAGCAACCAAGCTTACTCCACTGTGTAAACCACACTTACAGCCTCATTCAAGGCCCAATTACCTGAAGCAACTACAGCCCATTCCACCTCAACCTTCACCTACTACAGCACCCAAAACCACCTCTAATCTACCGCCAAACAGCATCCTCACCTAACCAAAATCAGCCATCTTTTTTCTATTTATTATTATTATTATTATTGTGTTATTAGTTAAAAAAAGGGAAAAATCAGAAAGCAAAAAAAAAAAAAGAGAGATTGTGTATTTCCCTCACTGATTTCCTCGCAACATCGTCATTGTGGTCTATCTAGTGCAATGCATAATGCTCGCTAAACCTTAAAACTTAAGTCATGTTGTCGAAGTTTACAGCACAACGTGCAACCCCTGCACGTGCTTTTCAGAGCATAGCAGGAGGAAGTTTAAATGTGACGTTAGCGGCAAAGCACGTAGGCCCTATACCCACTTTTCATAGCGTGGCGGGAACAACCCGTATACGAGCTTCTATGCCTGTGGGGAAATTTGCGAGCTGTCATGCAAGTACCTCAAAGACCAATTGATGAGGACATCGAAGATCAACGGCTACGATCGTTTCTATTTATTTTGATATATTTTATGCATTTGATTTGTTATTGTATTTTTCCCTTTCTACCCTCACTTTAGGGTTTTGTCTTATGATTTCCCTAGGGGCAATTGTGTCTTTTTATTTTCCTTCATGTATTTGGCTATTTAAGCCTTCTCCCTCCTCTTGGAGAGGGGATGATGATTAATATGAAATTTCAGCTTTTTGTTGGATCTCTTTGTGAGTTCTAGAGTGAGTGGTGAAGCCTAGGAGAGGCTCAATCGAAGTACCCAACAGCCCTCTTTGTGAGAGCTCTTGGTTCCTATCTTCTTTCTCTTCCAATTCTTTCTTTCTCCCATACCCGCCGGCTCCCCAACCAGCCCCCACACTGCCGGCTAGCCACCCGCCCCTCCCCCTTTCTTTAGCCCCTAGATCCCGCTCCCTCCACCTACCGTCCGGCCCCACTTCCTCCCCCACCGGCCGCCGGACCCCATGTTTGAAGCCACCGACCACCCATGGAACCCCACCCGCAGGCCATCCAAAATTCATCCTTGGAATTTTAATTTCAAATTCGAATAGGCTTTCAATACTTTCCTAATTCGTTCCTTTGTCATTTAGGAAGTTTCATATTTGAAATTTGAATTTTGAATCCCTCCTTAGATGACAAAACCCAATTGGGAAACTTTTCATATTTAATCAAATTTGAATTTAATTCAAAATTTGATTTGATTATTTGTTGACCTTCGTATAATGTCCAAAGGAAACAAAAATGAAATCATACCTGTCTCTGCCGCAAATCCCTGAAATCCCGCTCAATACCTCGGCACCGTCGAAATACCTGAGCGTATCCTGCAAATACTGCAAGAAATCCCGCACCTCGGACTGTCGAACCCGCAAAATTCGCAAGAAATCCCGCCGAGGCACTGTAAATTCGGCGCTGTTCTGGGAATTGCTCGCTTCAATCGCATGCCTCTTGCATCTATAAAACGAGAGCAAGGTGAAGACTTCGACACTAACCTCTTCCATTCGCTCCCGTCATAGCTCTCTCTCCCGCATCCATCAACTCCAACCGAACTCCTGTTCGGAACTCCCCTCACGCCTGATCTCCTCTTCAACGACCGAGCTCCCTGTTCCGTTCCCCTTGCTCCTCCCGATCCAGAGAGAGAGAGAGAGAGAGAGAACCTACCTCCACCGAGCCTCGAAGCTCTGTCGTCTCGCTCCCTCTCCGATCCCCTCACGGCTGCTGAGTTTCGCTCCTTCGACGACACTTCCCTTCCTGTGTGGATCGGAAGTTCCGACATTTTGATCTAAAGCAAGAACAGTAGCTCGCTTGCTGTGTAGGTAGCTTTCTCCCTTACCCGCGCTTCTTCGGCCGAACCAGAGAGTGAGAGGGTGAGGAATTTTTTTTAATATATATAAATATTATTTATATTATTTATTTGTTATAATTTTTATTAATTATGCTTAATAATTACCTAATTATAATAATAATTAATTATCTAATAATAAATTAATTAATAATTAATAATTAATTATAGTTATAATTATTTAATTAGTTATAATTAATTTTGATTAATTATAATTAATTATTAATTAATTATAATTAATTAATAATTAGTGATTAATTATTAATAATAATTATTTAATTATTATCATAATTAATATAAATTATAATGAATAATAATAGTAATAAATGTCTGCCTCTCTCCTCCACTCTCTTACCTCGATGTTCGTGTCGGACCGGCAAACCACCTAAGCACGCATTTATTGGCCGTGGTAGGAGGGAACCCGGTGCGACACCTACGACGAGGTAGGCGAGTGACCCCTCGATCCATGTGTCAACCACGACAACCCCGCGAAGGTACGTACTCTTCTAAACTCAAAACCTTGCTTCAATGTCCGTGGCAAACCGGAGAACCGCCCCATGCACGCCTTTATTGCGCGTGGTGGGATGGGACCCTGGTGTGGCACGTACGGCGAAGCGGGGTCGCTTATTAAGTACCCCCGGGCGGGGGGAAATCGAAATTGATTATCAAAAATGCTTTTTATAAAACCCCATGCACGCCTTTATTGCGCGTGGTGGGAGAAAACAAAAAATACAACCGCCGCGGTGTCTCACCAACACCAACCGTGCACGTCTTTATTGACGTGGCGGGTAGGCGGCCTCTTGGTTTTTTCCCCTAAACAGGGGAGACGTCGGGAGGCTGCCGAAATTTTATCTGAATTACAGACAAGGACTTGGAATAAATTGGACTTGTGGACATTGAACTTGAACAAGACATGGACCCAAAGTGAACTTATTTGAACTCAGATTGAACTAAGTGAGAAGAACTTGAACTGAACAAATACTACAAAGAACTTGGATTTAACTTGCACATTGATTTGAACTTGAATGGACATGATTTGCTCATGAGCAAATATGACACTTCCAAAAAAATATACATATCATTCTACATGATACAAGCCACGGATAATGATGAAGAATTTTACTTCTTGAAGAATAATCAAAATGTCAATATCTTTACAATCAAAATACAAGTGCTGGTTAAGAAACATGAGCCATTCCAAATCTCACGCATACAAATTCTTGGTGGGGTTAGGGAAGATTCCTACATCTCATTAACCATCAATTATAAGCGAACAAGAATGATGTACAAGATATTGCGATAATTCTTCAATCGAAACTAATGATGGAGGTATTGATTGCAAGCAAAGGATAGTGAATCAAAGTGACTTAAACTTTTGAATCAAATTGACATTCTAGCAAAAGTTTGTAAATAATGAAGATTGAAAGGGGTATGTGGTTGACTGAAGGAAAATATCAACGGTATAAGTTCATCACACGAATAGCAAGTTATTTTCAAGGGAGACACAAATCCAGCGCAATAACTCAATATTTAAGGGATCACATCAAATGAAAATACAAATGTTTGTGAGTAGTATAAAGATCTGCAATACATACAATTTCTGTACGAATCAAATGTATGTATAATATCCACCCATGGGTAGATACAGAAAGACTACAGTAAATGCAGTATTCTGTAGTCAACTTCAATCTAAGAATGAATACATCTGCTTACAACAGTCGTGGATGCTACGACACCCCAAAAATCAATCACCGTTTAATGGCCAGCAAATACGACTGTCCAATTCGCTGCAAGGAAGAGCAAATGATATGCAGTAAATTCAGATACCTACGAGCAGTCATAGGAAACCCGTCATACTCGTAACATGTCATCTACAAGAAGAATGAAAGGGAACTATAATAGATAGCAACCTCCTACGAGTTAAAGCAGGAGATTCGTTAGTGCACTACAATGCCCCTACAAAAAAAAAACAAGTAGTGCACGACAATCCACCTGTACTAAGCAGTGAATCACTAAATTCAGAAGCTGCTACGCTACGCCACCGGATCTGTAACATTCGTACAAGCAGACAGAAGGCATCTACAATTATTTCAAAGTACCCCTGCACGTGCACTATAAATTGTATACACATAGGTACACTAAAAGGGGTAAAAATAATTATAAAACCCGCATGGGCCCCGACGAGCGTGTTATTGGTACACACATGACGTCTAGGGATGCTGCGCGGGTTAATAAGTGAATTCAGCTTCGAAACCGATCCTTCGATACGGATCAATAGAAGTCGACAGGGTTCGAACCATTAAGCAAATATAAAGTTGTGGCGACTGGTATATTTGCTTTAAAATATTCATATTAGGCCTTCAAGGCCTACAACAATATGAATTCACTAACAAGGGCATAAAGCTTACGAAACCTGATCCTCTATCGACCAATAGATAGAGTCGACAAGGTTCAATCCAGAAAATGAAAATGCTCCCCAAACACCCCGATGATGGCCGTGTTGAATGCAAATCTCAACCGGAGGGGTTCCCCAAATATTTTCAAATATCTCCCAAATATCCAAAGTTTTATTTCAAATATTCCAAAACTCCACCCAAAATTCCAAAATCCCAAATATTCCAAACCTCCACCCAAAATTCCAAAATCCCAAATATTCCAAACCTCCACCCAAATATCCACAAAAATCCAAAAATCCCCAAAATCCAAAGCTCCACAAAAAGCCCAAATTTCATATATTTAAAAATGAAATCAAACCATCAATCGCTTAAAGCAAAGCCCATCCACCCTCCACAACAGTCTGCCGGGGTGGACAAATTCAAATAAACTCTAGCTCACAAAGAGCCAAATGCCTAGTCGAAAATATCACTAGGATCCATTCTCAAATAATCTTTTGCCAGTAAGGACGTGGTACGTGTCCTTTAACCGGCAGTTTTGCCGCCAAATGGCACTGCAGGTAAACGGTTATGACCCGGGGCCCTCTGAACCGAGTGGTTTTGCCGCCAAATGGCACCACAGATAGCGGTTATGGCCAGAGCCAATACGCTCCTTAATGGCGTTAAATCCTTGAGATATGAATCAATATGATATGATTGATAGGGCACCAAGCCCTCTGTTAGCTAAGGTGGATTCAAATTTGTCCCCTTAGACAAACATTCACCCCAGGTCTACAAGGTCCCCTTGGACGAAGCAACCCATGGCTGTTGACAAGGATCCTTCTGTCAGGTTGGGTCGACTACCTCCTCTGACTAAGTAGACCAGGGACCACGATGGCCCGGGACGACGGAACCATGGGATCTTGATCGGGTCTATTATCCATTCCCCCACCATCCGCTTTAAGTGCACGATGGTGAAATTTCTATTTTAAATATCAAACTTTTCAAATTCTACAACATACAAACTTTTCAAATTCCCAACCCAAACCATTGCTGCTACTATATGCCAGATAACACGTATTCTCTACGTATCTGATTGACGACTAGCCTTAATCGAAAGTTCTCTCTCGTTATCAGGAGAGGTAATTAACTATAGGGGCTTGCGCCTATAGGAAACCAGAACTCAGATCATAAAGTCCTCATCAAATGAGGGCGAAATCTCTGGGTAGTGTCTTATCTACAAACCCATCTGCCTTCCAAAATTTACCTCGGAACTTAATCCGTTAAAACTCCCCTCGCCGAATAAAAAAAGAAAAAGCGCGGCGGGGAGGCCGGGGCCGAATTTTTGGAGCCCACATTATTGTATTCAACCACATAGGCCCCACTCACATTGAATTTAGACACAAAATTCAACCCCCATAGGGCCGGCCCCTCTCTCCCTTCCTCCTCTCTCCACTTTGCCACCTAAGCACCAATTAAATCCCTCATAACTCCCATCATAACCACCGGCCCCCTTCCCCCCCCCATTACTCCATTAATTGCAAGATTAATTGGAATTCAAATATCAAATTATTCCCCCCCCCCCCCAATTTCATTCAAATCCTAAAATTAATTTCAGGTTTTGAAAACAAAACCACCTCCTCTTCTTTATTTCTTTCCCATAATGACCTCCCAATCCATAATTGAATCCAATCAATTCCTATTGGATTTGAATTATTCCAATCAGCCCTGACGAAGAGTTCTGGGATGGAAATACTTTGTTTCCCTGCAGCCATAGCCGTCCCCTTCCCAAGCCTCTTCCCCCCTACGTCTCTTACCTATAGGGGAATCCGATTCCTGGATGCTGCCGTGAGTTACAGCAGCATAATCTTGATGCTCTGCTTCCCCAGTAAGCCCGTATTGCTGCCTAAGACTCCTCTGATGGGACAAACTGTTGTCCCATCTCTTTAGTTGCTGTTCGAACTGCTGTTGAAAGTATTTTGAACGCCAAAAGGGTTTCTCAACCAACAATTGCTGCTGCCTACACATCTCCAGTTGCTGTTCAATTAGTTTGGTGGCCATATTCTTGCTGCCCTGCTGTCCAAGAAGTCAATGATCACCTTCCTAAATGTGTCCAAGCCTTGACGTTGCTGATTGCTCTTCATCCAGTGCCTTGGTGATCAAACCCTTAAATCTCTTAGTCACTTTTTAATTGTGGTTTATAAATGATTCATGAAGATTCTCGTCACTCTCCGCTAAACCCTTTTAACTAGATAAGTTGAGTGAGGGATTTCCTTGTAGTGACTAGTCTTATTGTTAGCATTGGGATTTATGGTTGAAAACCAATCATGTATGCAATCTTAGATTAACTTGATTGTTCTATGATCTTAAATTTTATGCACGTGATTCGGCCTAAGCTTGTTTTACCGCTCTTAGTGTTTTATTGCGTCGTTTAAATTCAACATTAAGATATAATTCTTTGTTCTAGAAATATTACGTGTGCAAATTCCTTAAAGCAATTCATCCATGCAATTATGTTTTACATCACCAATACACGCTTTTTGTAGCGTGGTGGGATTAAATATATTGGCCGAGGTGTAACTCAAAATTAAAACTGAACAGACTTACAGGGAACTCGATCTAAAGTAATATTCTAAAATTAGAATGAAATTAAATACAATTTGCAAAATCAAAAAGCTAAGCGATATTTCTAATGAAGATATAATGTAAATGGCAGCTCACCTACAACCTATTTACGAGTAAGAACAAGAATAGAATACTTGTAATAAGTGTGACAACCCACTTATTGAAGAAGATGGGATACCTATAATGAACATATCAATGCACCTACGTGCTCAATTTGAACTTCTGATACACAAAACAGACTGCCCACTGGTGAAAAGCAAGGAGACTTATGAGTAATGATGCAGCTTGCTTACAAGCAAGAAAAAGAACTCTTAATACACATAACAACTCGCTTACAAACAACATTAGAGGACTTGCACTAAATACAGCCCACCTATGGGCAACAATAGGTGACATGTAATGCTCACATCAGTCCGCCTAAGAGTAGAAATAGGGAACTCACAACGGACATGACCCTACGAGCGAGGAGAAGGGACTCATAGTGAATGTGATAATTTTCCTACATGCATAGGCAAATATGTAGGGTGCACTACAGACCGTCTACAGGCAACAACAATAGGCCTTTGATGAATACTATGATTCACCTATGAGCGACAACAGGGAATTCATAGTGCATACAATAACTTACCTATGTGCAACAACAGAAGACTTATGATACATACGACAGCCGCCAACATATGAAAGTAGTAGGCTTATGATGAATATAGCTTGCCATAGGTAATATTGATGAAGCTTGCACTGCACAACAATCTACCTACAAGAAGCAATAAGTGACCCATGGCACCACACTACAATTCACATGTGAGCAGCAGGGAATTGGTAGTGTGCACAACTGGCCTACAGACAGCAATAGGAGATTCGTGGAAAATGATTTAACTCATAAGCAAGAGAACGATATCCTAATGCCTATTGACCAAACATCCTCTACGAGTTGTGCTAAGTGATAGCTTGAAGGAGTCAAAATGAACTACATGATATCTCTCCTATATGCAACAACTGAAAACTAATATGCTTTCACGCCACTGGATCTGCAACACACGCACAAGCAGACATAAGGCATTTCTTAAATTTTTAATGAAATCTTGCGCACTTTCCAACAATAATCACCTACGCAAAAAATATATTTAAATATTTTAGAGTGTCACCTCAAGTATTAAATTAAAATTTCCTAAATCTAAATGCGTCACATCGAGAAGCCTGCCGACACCTCTAAGAGTGTGCAGCAACCTTGAGAAGCAGGTGACAGCCCCAAGAAATATACTATCGCCTCGAGAAGCAAGTCAGTACCTCGAAAAGTGTGCACATGAATTTAAAACCTACATGTGTTCTGACAACCACATTGAACTCCTAATATTAAGGTTTGAGAATGCTGTGCATGTCAAATATTCAAGTTTCATCCTCCAAATAACTGGAGTCGACGTGACTTGAATTAACAAACAAAAGTATAATCACAAATCTTCGAGATATTTAATTTTAAAGTTCATATTAGGCCTTCAAAGGTCTTTAAATGAAATTCATCACAAAATTATAAGCTCTCGATTCTTAGCATTCGTATAATAACTCGCAATGTCAGTAATTGAACCTGATCCTCTGTTAATGAGCGGATAGGGATTACACGATTCAAATAATAAGTATACAACCTATTTAAATGTCCCCGATGATAGCCGTGTTGAATGTTAATCTCAACCGGAGAGGATTCTACACTTGCAAATACCTCTAAACTTCAACAAAACCTTATTTTTAAATGACTTTAATTTCACTCCGATGATGACTGTGTTGAATGTAAATATCAACCGAAGGGATTAATTTTCCAAACCCACCAAATTCTAAAGCTCAATACCTATCTAAATATTAATATTTAAAATTGAAATTAATTATCTTAAACTTAAAATAAAACTCATCCATCTTCCGCAATCGTTTGGTAAGGGCAACGAACTTAAGGATAACTTTAGCTCACAAAGAGCAAATATCTAGTCGAGAATATTACTCAGATTCATTCTCAAATAATAATCTGTCATTAAGGATGTGGCATGTCTTCTAACCAGTGGCTTGGCTAGTACAGCTCCACTTTAACTTGTAGCTTGGTCAGACGGCTCTATGTGGTGTGGTAATGACTGGTTCTCTAATCGGTTGTTTGGTCGGATGGCTCCATAAAATACCAATGGCTTGGCTAGACCGGCTCCATGTGGTTAACGATTATGACCGCGACCTTCTGACCTTGTGGCTTTGTCGAACAACTCAACTATATTACGGTCATAGCCAAAAGCCTGTATGTTCTCCAATAGCTATTTATCGTTGAGAATTGAATCATAGAGTATGATCGATAGGGCACAAAACCCTCTGTTAGCTAAGGTCGACTTGAATTTGTCCCTTAAACAAACATTCATCCCATCATGTCTACAAGGTACCCTTGGACAAAGCAACTCATGGCTACCGACAAGTATCCTTTAGTTAGGTTGGGTCGACTACCTCCTCTGACTAAATAGACTAGGGACCATAATGACTTGGGAAGACGAAATCATGAGATCTTCATCGGGTTCATCATCATTCCCCCCACCATCCACTTTAAGTGATAGGTGATAAAATTTTTAATTTGAAATATCCATATCTGCTGCAACTATACGCTAGATACAATGTATATGTTCAACGACTAGTCTTAATCAAAATTATCTCTCATTATCGAGAGGGATAATTAATTATAGGGGCATCCATCTATAGGAAACCAGAACTCAAATCATAAACTCCTCATTAAGTGGGTGAAATACCTGGGTAGTATCTTATCTCGATCTAATCTACCTTCCAAAAATTTTCCTCGAAACTTAATCAGTTAAAAGTCTCCCCAAATATAACGCAGAGAGGCCTGGGCCCAAAAGCTTGAATTTTTGCAGCCCACAATATCATCAATGAAAATAATTACAAGCTGATATATTTACTCTTTGAAAAATCAATTCATCATATCCATAAAAATAGAAAGAGCATTTGTCAACCCAAAAGGCATTACTACAAACTCAAAATGATCCTATCTGGTCCCAAAAGCGGTCTTATGTATATCTGCTTCTTGAACCATCACTTAATGATATCCTGATCTTAAATCAATTCTATAAAATATTGTGGCACCTGTCAACTGATCAAATAAGTCATCTATACAAGAAGGTGAATATTTGTTCTTGATAGTCACTTTGTTAAGCTCTCTATAGTCAATACAGATTCGTATGGATCCATCTTTCTTCTTAACAAAAAGTACAGGTGTAGTCCAGGGTGAGTTACTTGCTCTAATAAATCCCTTATCCATCAATTCCTATAACTGAGCTTTCAATTCCTACAATTCCTTTGGAGCCATCCTATAAGAAGATTTGTAGATTTCTGATGTTCCTGGATGCAATTCTATGCCAAAATCAATTTCCCTTTCAGGTGGTAATCCAGATAATTCTTCAGGAAATATATCTAAAAATTTTGAAACAACGGAAACATGTTGTAATGCCTGTACATCTCTATTTAAGACCTCTATTTAGCTAAGAAAATCAACTCACCCCTCAGATATTTACCCATTTTTACTGTACTAATAAGAGAGGATATTGCATTCTTTTGGCAATTCCTCTGGGCATATTTATTTGTACACATATAGATAATTTACATAATACATGTGTAATGTTTAAAATTGTGTAATTAGGTGTTGAGGCATTTTTTGTTTGTGAGGCGAGGCATAAGCCTCAATGCGTTTTGAGGCGTGAGCCTCAAAATAAAAAAAAAAATAGAATAAATGCTAAAAGTAAATATTTATAATATCAAAATAATATGTTAAAAAATGACATTATCTTTCTATCGAACTATGAAATAACACAATGGCATACATATGAAACAAAAAAATTGTACAAGACGTAAAGTGGCTAGTGATAAATTGCATGAAATATAATTGAAATACAAATATGACATGAGCAAAAAAATTATTAAATATAGAAACTGCATAAAAGTATCATATAATATTAAGCTTAACTTAAAATTCTTTCTTTCTCAGTTCCCTACTCATCTACATTTAATTTCTAAAAAAGGCTAAAAAGTTGGCAACCACAAGAAAATTCTTTATATTGTCATCACCGAGGGGATCTTTATTTGAGTCGTCCTTATAACAAATTGATCTCTCCCCTATCTAATCTTGTAGAATCCAATGCCTCCTAATATGCTTCTTCATTTATTTTAGGCATTTTCCTCTTTCATAAATATTTTTCATCAACATAAAGATGAGATTAATACTCCAAAATTTTTAGAGGTGGTAGTGGTGTGCGGCTTTCAAGTGATCCTTGACGACGGCTATGACGGTGGTGGCTATGGCGAAGGCGACGGGTTAGAGGTTGAGGCAGTTGAGAGGAAGTTGCTGCAACTTGGAGGTACACGAAGTGTGTTAAGTTCGAGGCTTTACTTCAGGATTTATGTAAGTTTTAATATATGTACATATACATGTACCTGTACATACATACATATATATATATATATATATATATATATATATATATATATATATATATATATATATATATATATATATATTGTATTTTATTTAATATATTTTAAATATGTTTCCAATTATGAATTATTGATTCAATAATGGATATGAGGATATTCTGGATATGCTATTTCCTACTCACTTGATCCTGATAGAAGTATTTCATGATAGGTGTTAATAAGAAATATGTCTATTCCAATGCTCCTTTGTTACACTCTGGGTTGACTGTAAAGGGGTCAAAATAGGGTGTGACACTTGGGGGGTCAAAGTAGGCAGACATTTTAGGGAGAGAGGGGATTGGGAGCGGCTACAATAGTGGGAGATCAGAGGAGTTGGAGAGGTGTGGTCATACACGTGTGAGCAGACAGTGTGAACGAGAGATGGAGGTATGAAAGAGGGAAATGAGTGGGTGTTCGGTTGGGGAAAAAATGAGAGGAGCAAGTGACTAAGAATAGGTTAAATTAGATTTTTATTTTTATTATTTTTGTTTTCTCTATATTGATGGGTCAAGTTTAGGATTTGGATAGAGATTAAATAAGAAAGGATAAGATTTTTTTAATTATATACATAATATATAATAACAAAAAAGTGTGATTCAACCCCTCGCACAATTCTTTGCTCATGCGCCTCGATTTCCATGCATTGGTAAATTTTTGTGCTTCACTTGCATGATAAATTGAGCGGTATGGGTATCACTTTCGAGTAATTTTGATGTTTTGGGTATGTTTGTGCAACCTGTTTTCCAAATGGGCGACATTTGAGCGATTTCGAGCACATGTATTTTGTCATTTTGGACTGCATTTGCTTGAATTGATCACGAGAGGTCATCCTTGGTCGAAACTTCGACATCCTGAACGCAATAATGAACTCTATTTTGCAAATAGGCAACGTTCGCGTCTGTGAATCATCATTTTTGTCATAGTTCGATTGACTTACGGACGACTAGTTCTTTTTGGATAACTTCGACGACCCGAATGCATCAACGTAACTCATTTTGCTAATGAGCGACATTTGAGTGATTTCAACAACAATCGAGGCTCTTTAAAGTTCATTTAGCATGACGTCACATTAATTAGACGTCGCTCTTGCTGAATGTGCTCGAATCGATTTTGGAACATATATGTATGTAAAAAAATATCTGCATTAACAAATTTCAAACCTCAAGATGTCTTGCATCACAAATTCAATCACATGCTCACATAAAAGCTCCATACAAAATTGAAACTCTATAAGGACAAGTAATTCTTTAACTAAAGGACATTATGAAGGATAAAAATTAATAAATTAATAAATACTAAGAATGGTAGATAGCTCTCTCTAAATGCATGCAGTAAAACACAGATGGGTATAAAAATAGCTGAGGAAAAAGAAATGAATAAAGGAGCACATGCCAATTTTCCCAATTCCACTTAAACAATTTACTTGCAATCCAGATTAATAATCAACTACTATCAACTTCAGATAGGAAGAAAACATGCACATGCCCACAATCGAGCGAGGGTTAGAAAGAAATTTCATAAAGCATACAAAAGATTGTAACAGGAAGAGTAACCCGATAAACATTAGGAAATATCAAAATAATATATGCATAATCACATGAATATTGGACCAATGGTAAAGTAGTGTAATTAACTTAAAGTCATGTTTGGTAAGATTAAAACATTTCAAGTTAAAACATACAAAAACATTACCTTAAATAAACTACGAATTCAGACAAATCAAACTTTTTCTTAAGACATATTAAACTACTGTAATCATATAGTAATGGGTGATAAATGCAAATTTTAAATAGAGAGAAAGAGACCAGACGTAAGTGTTTGAAACTACCATAATAGGGAAAGCGTCAATTGTTTGAATAACTGTTCTCATCAAAAGCAGAGGAAGAGGCACCCTATCAACCTAAAAAAGACGTCATAATGAGAGTAGTTATTTCACACTGAAAAAGACCAAACCGATGTTGAAAATCTATGCATACCAAGCTGTTCAAGGATTTTTCTAGAACTTGCTGGGTGAAAACTGTCCGTTGCTCAAAACAAGCCGTACAAGCGTCCGTTATCTGGAGGCATACAATTTATGTAGAGGCAAATTTAGCTATGTTAATTACTATTTTATTCCCTATTTAACTACAAATATGATAGCAAACCTTCTTTAGAGCAACCCCATCCTTATCAGGATTGATGTCATGAATTGCATTCAATACTTCAACAGGGGTTAAAGCTGGGCCTGTATGTGCTGAACCCTGGAACAAAAAGAAAATGACCAATGCATGAATTCTTTATATGACGTTTACCATTTCAAACATATGCTCTTTATATGATGATCAAAGTTTAAACCATGGAGGAGAAGCGACCTATGAAAACTTAAGCATGTCACTGAAGAATTAATAAAAAAAAAAAAGAAACCATGGAGGAGAAGATAATAGCGACCTATGAAAACTTAAGCATGACTGAAGAATTAATAAAAAAAGAAACCATGGAGGAGAAGATAATAGCAACCTATGAAAGCTTAAGCATGTCACTGAAGAATTAATTAAAAAAAAAAAAAGAAACCATGGAGGAGAAGATAATAGCGACCTATGAAAACTTAAGCATGTCACTGAAGAATTAATAGAAAAAAGAAAAGGAAAAAACATTTTAGTCCTCAAAACATTAACTAGTCAAATATATTTGATAAGAATCTACCAGGTGAATCACATAAATTAGGATAGGCAATTAGTAGGCAAAAAAACAACAAGGCTAGAAGCACAATTCAAAATAATAATAATAATAATAATAATAATTACCTCATTTGGTATCTGAAGCCGAACATTAGAGTCTAGGAAATGTTTAATATATGCAGCCTTACCCTACATAGAAAGGGGAATCTTTTCTTGATTTGAACATATGAAGCCATTTTATCTTGGCATGTGGTCTTATTGGACTTCTCTTTCTAGTGCTAAACTTTTCAAATAAAATAAGGTAGAAAAATACTTGAAATTCACTAGTAGAAGAAAAAAAAACAGCAAGATACAATTGATCCTCCTCTCGAAGGAGGATCGATCTCTCCCAATCTCTAGACACCGCTAGAGCCCAAAGGAAAACCTAAATCTGGAGATCTCAAATTTCAGCCAAATTCAAGATGTCCTAACCCAAGGAAAACAAACTATTTAATGCATACAAATCAAAAGGAAATTCCTAAACAATCACTACATTCAATTTCTCTCCTAAACTCCCTTCAAAATCTTTCTTATTCAACTCCCTTGAGCTGTGGCCAAAACGTGCAGCTCTTTCTGGAGGCGGAAGAGTTCCGCCCAATTGGTGTAAGCCGGTCCCGTCGAACTGGCTGGATTGGTCCATTGGACCAGTCTAACAGTATTTTAGCCTACCAAGTTCTTTGATATCAAATTCCTTGGCAAGGTTTTTTCCTTAGACTCACTTTTTCTTTTTCATTATTTCCAGTTAAGATAATATCATTCAAATAGACCAGTAGTATGGTAACTTCCCCTGAGTCTGAGTGTTTAAAGAATAGTGTATAATCCCCTTGATTTTGTTTATACCCATTAAGAAGCATGAATTTTGAGAATCTTCCGAACCAGACCCTTGGTGATTGTTTGAGCTCATATAGAGCCTTTTTTAATTTGCACACCTTGTTAGCTCCAGATTTTTTCTTAAACCCTGGTAGGATTTCCATAAATATTTCTTCTTCCAAATCTCCATACATAAATGCATTTTTCACATTCAATTGTTCCAAATTCCAGTTGTACTTGGCTGCTAGTGAGAGTAACATTCTAACAGTGCTTATCTTAGCTACATGTGCAAAGGTTTCTTAGTAGTCAATGTCATATGTCTGAATGTACCTTTTTGTCACTAGTCTTGTCTTGTATCTTTCCAGTGTGCCATCAACTTTGTATTTTATAGAGAACACTCATTTGCAGCTGACCAGTTTTTTCCCTATCGGTAGATTGATGATCTTCTATGTATTGTTCTTTTCTAGGGCCTGCATTTCATCTTTCATGGCATTTTTCCAATTTTCATTAGATAATGCCTCAGAAATATCTATAGGAATATGGATATATTCTAGTGTAACCAGAAAATTGTTATGTAAGGATGAAAAGTTGTTGAAGGATATAGAGTTGATTATAAGATATAAGAGAGGTGGTGAGCTTACCTTACTTCTAGGAGATGGTTCAGATTCTTGGATCTACTTAGGAGCCTAATTTGAGCTTGTACGCCTAGAGTATACCTTCCCAAATCTAACGACAGCTTTGTCTTTTGTTTCCCTATCCTGGGTTTCAGGTGGATTGTTGTCTTTTGTTTCCCTATCCTGGGGTTCAAGTGGATTGGTTTGAGGTGGTGGAAGAATGTCAAGAGGTGCTAGTTCATTTTCCTCATCTTCATCAAGTTCAGTCTCCCCTGAAGATGAGATTTGGAAAAATAAGAATTTTGTTCATCAAAGGTAACATCAATAGATACAAGGATTTTTTTTGTGGGTGGATGATAACACTTGTAACCTTTTTGGTTAGCTGAATAGCCAACAAAGATGCATTTAATTGCTCTTTGATCTAGTTTTTCCTCTATCGGGATAAAATGAGGACAAAATTTCCATTGAAATTGTGAGTCATAGGGTTGTTAAAGGTAGTCGGTTTATGAGATAAGTTGTAGTTAGGAGAGCTTCCCCACAATAGGATTTGTGTGTATTATAGTGGAATGGTAAAGCTCGAGTGGAGGCTAGAAGGTGATCATGTTTTCTCTCTGCAACCTCATTTTGTTGTGGGGTGTGAACGTAGGACGACTCATGGATGATCCCTTCACTTTGGAAGTAGGAGAAAAGGGTTTGGTTGAAATAGTCTTTAGCATTATCAGCGTAAAATCTCCTTATTTTTACCCCAAATGGATTTTTTATAACAGTATAAAAATTGGGAAGAATTGTGCTAACATCAGATTTATTTTTGAGGAGACAAATCTAAGAGACTCTAGTGCAATCATCAATGAATGATACAAACCAGCGTGCCCCAGAGATATTTGAGATTTTTTAAGGTTCCCATATATCACTATGAATAAGATGGAAAGGAGTATCACATCTCTCATTTTTATTTTGGGAATGAAGTTCTTTTATGTTTGACTAACTCACAAGTTTCACAATGAAAAGGCTTATATTCTAATTTCTGAAAAAGTTGTTAATACATATGTCTTAGGACATCAAAAGATGGGTGTCCTAACCCATAATGATGAATCCAAATAGAGAATTTCTTATCAACAAGGGATAATACAGAGCAGCTATTTTTAGATTGGTTCAGTTCTTCCAGATAGTACAATCCGACTTTCTCCTTAGCAAGTCCAATCTTCTTACTCGATCTCTGTCCTGAAATAAGCAATAAATAAGGTTAAATAAAGCTTGACAATTATGGTCACTAATAAGTTTTTGTATTGATATTTGGTTTGTAGATAATTGAGATACATGGAGCACATTTTTTAGGGTGAGTGAGAGAGATAATATTGTCTCATTGGCTTGCTATCATGGTAAGAGAACCATCAACAGTGATGATTTTTTTGTTGCTTGAGCAAGGAGTATAGTTGATGAAGTGGATAGGTGAGTCATGTGATTCGTGGCTCCTGACTCAATGATCCATACTTCCTTTAAATAATTTCTAGAGGCACTTAAACTAATGAAAATAGGAAACTTACATGAGAGTGTAAGTGAGGAATATGCATTTGCTTTTTCAAGAGATGCCAGGAGTCGTTTAAGTTTATCAATATCTTCTTTATTGAGTTCACCAAGGCTGGATTGTACCTGTAGGTTGGGCTGACTTGTTGTGTTGTTGGCGTGCAATGTGCTCTTTGTTTCACTTCTTTGATTCCACTTCTTACTGGGGGGTTTCCATGTATTTTTCAGCACGTTCCTTTGTGTGTCTTGACTTCTTACAATAACTGCACCAAAGTGAGTCTTTGTCCTTGAATTTTGAGGAGTCTTTACCTTTCTCCTTCCATGACGATTCTCTATTCATCACCATTGCTGAACTTTTAATGACCTTTGGTTCTAACATTACTCCTCGTCGGCTTTCTTCCGTGCTGATGAGAGCAATGGTTTCATTAAGTGATGACGTCTCCTCTTTGTTGAGGATCTGGACTCTAACCTGATCAAATTCTACATTAGTCCAAAAAAATCATAAACTATATATTTTTTTTCAATAAAGTTCTTTAGGATCGCAACCTCTTCTGAACATCTGGTTTTTATGCATCTATAGTGGTCAAGTTTTTGTCATGGGTTTTGCAGAAGGGTGGCATACTCCATCACGGTCTTACTTTCATGCTTTGTGCCTCCTACTTTGACTTTAATTTCAAAGATTTGAGCCACATCATGAGCTTTGGAGAAGGTCTGTCTGGCAGCATCCCATACATCCTTTGCAGTGGAAAGGAACATGAATGTATCGCTAATTTCTGGAGTCATGAAATTCCACAAACATGACATAATCATGGAGTCCACTTTATCCAATGCCCAAAAATTAGGATCTCCTTCTTTTGATCCTCCTCCTAAAAGGTGGTGTATTTTTCCTTTCCCCTTTAAGTAGGTATTCACAAATTGAGACCACTTTAAATAGATCTTCCCATTTAGGCGATAGAAAGGTCGCATGCTTTGGAGGTCACCTCATCATTGGTGCATCATAGAATCCTCAAATTGGTCAGTGTTCGGAGAAGAATTAATTTCTGATATTTTTGAGTCAAATAATAATAAAGACTATCTATTTGATTCTGGACAGCAATGAAGGCTTCAAAAAATAAGATCCCTCTGATCTTTAGTTATAGCAATAAAGACCGATGAATCTTCTTTTTTTTTAATAATTGGCCGTTCGTTTAAGAGTTGGACCGAGTAGCTATGCAAGCAGAAGTCTGCTTCAGATTGGGAGCGGTTTGAGCGGGGTTTCTTCTGTCATTGTTGTTTAGCTACGTTGCTTCGCAGGAGGTGTAGGCACGCGTCGCTTCTTTGGCTCCTTCGTGGTTGTTTGACTACACTCCTTCGACAACTTCCCCTTCCTAACAGAACGGAAGTTCCGGTCGGCTATGGCTTATGCGTCTTCCGCAATGCTCCGCTTCGATGTCGATCGGCAAGCTTCTGTCGACAGGGCTCCGTTTGCGACAAGGCAAGACTTCGATTTCTTCTTTTCCTCCTTCGATTATCTACGATCGTTCTACAATGATAATAAAGGTCGTTGGCTTTGATACCATGTTGAATTCGGAAGATTGGAGAGGGAAAAGCTTAACTTTATTATACAACATACTCCCTATTTATAGATCTATACAAGAGGTCTGACGAAGAAACAAATAGCCATAGAATAATTAATAATTGTTGAAATAAAATCCTTCCTAAATTAGATGTCTAGCTATGGAAGGTACTCAATGTGTTTCTAGAAGATTTCCACGGATTTTTATTCGTAGTCATTGGATCTATGAGGGAACTAAGGGCTAAGATTTAACATAAACTCTAAAATTAAGCGCAATAAAGCTAGAGCACTCCTGAGATGAGTATTCTCCACGAAGTTGCAATAAGAGGACAAAGAAGTGAGGTTTGTTTGATTAAAGTGGACAATATCTCAATTGATGAAATTCAAAATATTACAAATGGTATCAAAATAATACCCCTGTCAAAAGATAGGAACAAATTGTCAAATAGAAGAAAGAAATATACCCTGGGACCTCTTAAACCTATTTAGAGCAATGTGCTATAACATGGGATCCATCTCTTGCGCATGTAAGGGCCACCTCTAGGATCCTATATATTTGGTGGATAATATTGGCTACGTGTAAGATCATTAACAATGACGTTAGTTACTTACGCCGACAAGATTGTAAGATCCTTAAGTGTATGAAATCAATCTCATAAACATCAAAGCTCTTTTAGGTAACGATTGGAGTTTTGCTAAGAACTCACATTGAAGTATTCTCATATTGAAGTGCATGTTGGATATCTGACCTATTGAGAAACAGAAGGAAATAAAACTATGGTGCATGTCAGGCAGCAGGCAAAATCTCAATAAATGGAGTTCAAGTTGTTACACCTGCTATGAGAGCTCATAAACTAAGCTTTCTTCAAGTTTTAAGATTTAAGTCTAGCTAATGAAACTGAAATAGTTGATATAGTAAAGCTTCATAAATGAAACCATCACCAATAACTAAAGAACCAAAGAGCACTGCAATTACTTGATTATAGAACTGGTTTAAACCTGTAGGAGTTATCAATAAATTTCAGCAGAAGAAAATTGCAAAAAGGGTTGATGAAATCAAAAAGAGTATAAATGGGCAAAGGAAACAAAATAATCTAGAACATTGAAAATAAATTTAAGATAGTGACAGTAGATAGTATCCCTTATATTTGGATCCAAAACTGAAGCAATCTAAGGCCACAAACGCATAAATGCTACAGTAGAAAATAAACGATGTTATGCAAGGACCCAACAGAGACTGGAAACTATTTTAGGGGTATGCCTGGGAAAATTGAAATTTCTCGAAGGACTTGTAAGACAAAATGAAAGTTTTTATTTATTAAACTCTACAAAGAGACTACTGAACAAGTATGAAGGAGTTATTTTATTCACATAAGAACTGTTTTGATATCCATTTCTATCCGCAATAAATGCTTGACATAAAGCAAGTTCTTGATTAGTATGTAGAATGTAGATACAACCGAAACATTGCTGGAATTTGATCAGATTATGAAAAAAAAAAACACTTCTGCATGTGAAAACAACTATTTTACATGTTCAGTTATATATATATATATATATATATATATATATATATATATATATATATATATATAAAATAGCAACACTGGTCAATGGTACTTCAAAAGACATAGAACTAATGCATGCAGTTGAGACACCCTAAAAGCCTAGGCAAGTTTAAAAGCATAAATATTTGGATGCATTATCTATTACCTGAAGAATGCAAGCTAAGGCAGCTTGAAACTTCTCTATTGAAAGATCAACCAGCCTTGGAAATATTGGTAAAACCTGAAAAAATAAAGGCAACACAAATTCCATGTTAAAGCAAAATCAACTTACAACACACAGGATGATAACAATACAACTACTTTAAGAAACAGTGATAATCAATTACGAAATTTTATATCATTTTGCTGTTTGTATGGCATAACCACATTAAAATGAACCGCCAATTCAAATGATTAATAACCATCTAATGTTCATTCTAAGAGCACGAATTTAAAATTCAGTAGATATATATAAATAGAAGTCAAGAGGCCAATACCATTAATGCCAAGTAAGATTATTTTTATCAAAATACTCATCAGAATGACAGATCTTTATACAACTTTCAACGAGAAAACGACCTAAATAGTTTCCCTACTTTAAATAAGTATCAAATTTAGTTCTAAGGTTTCGCTTGTCTAATTTAATCCCTCGATTTAATTTGATCCCCCATTAAAAAATCTATTAAGTTTAAATGAAAAAACCATGTCTCATAATATTCACTATTCAATTGGAGTATTTTATTGAAAATATATTAATTTCATCATGTTTTGCAAAGAAGCTTAACTCTGTTACCCAATCTGCAAAATCAGCTTCCCCGCTGCTGGAGTTAAAGCATTTAGATGTTCTTACCATGAGCATTGATCAACATTAGTGTTGCGAGAGTTGTGAGACCGTAAGCAATGAAGGATTTTCTTAAAGATTATTTGAGTGAGATTGCCGATTATGCTCACCGAAGTTTTCATTGATTCTACTGTTAGAGCGACGACATAAAGAGACACTAAAGTACCCTTTGATGAAAATCAATGAGCAATCTATGTTAATCTCTGATAGTGATTTTGGGCGTGCAACCAAAGAAGCTACGTTGTTGATGTCAGCAATAACACATTATTGACAGTAGGGCTGTGTGGTCTCCAACCATGGCTAATAGAGAAAGCATGGAAATTAGTGATGGTTTCGTGAAATCATCTGGTATATGCTGTGTCCTTTTTTGATCATTGAAGGCAATGCTGAGGGCGATCATTGAGAAGAAATACCATAGCATGATGTTTTTGGAGGGCACATTTGTTCATTATTTTTCCTTCAGATTTTATAGTAGAATTTTATGTCTGATTTGTATATTTTAATATTTGTGTGCAGTTGAGTAGTAAAATAGGAAATGATGGACTATGTTGAGTAGTTTCTGAATGTCTTGGATAACTCAAATTTCTTATAACTTTTTAGCAGTTATTAGTATAGCGAATAAAGCTTTATAAACTATTACGCACTTCAATTTTTCTGATTACTAATGTGACATTTTGTATGAATCTCCATTTAGATGTTTTGGGGGACATCATTAGCAGACTTATTCTTTTGTAACAATGGTTTTGGAGTTTTGTGGCCAATGATACCGCTTTTGTAATAAAGATATTGGAGTTCTGTAATCATCAATAAATTTTGTGTCATAAGGGGTTTGAAGTTCTATGCGATCTTCTATTAGATGATTATTCACTCTTATTACTTGATTAACTTTCATTCTAATTTTTATATTTATTATAATTTGTTAAATGACAAAATATAACAATATAAGCAATGTAATCTCATACACACTTACCTAAAATACCCTCACTTTTAACATTGGTGTTAACTTTAACGGTTATATTTGGCATTGGGATCAAATTAAATTATTTTTAAATAGTCAAGAGACTAAATTAGGACAGAATGAAACACCGGGACTAAATTAGGCACTCGCTAATAGTCGGAGAACTATTTTGAGCTTTTTCACTGCTTACAAGAGAAGGACATGTGATGCGGACATCGGCACGAAGATCTGGCACATCTATCACAGGAGGCGTCGTAAATCGACGGCTCTAATTTAAATTGTTATTTAAAATTTTAGCTATTATTTTATATTATTTCCTGTTTTACCCCTAGGTTAGTTTATTTGAGTGTTATGGCCCAAGGGGCATTTTTGTATTTTTATTTTCTCATGTTATGGCCTATATATAGGGCCTTAAGCTATTGTAATAGGATGGTTAATTTGATATGAAAATTTTGTGTTTTCTACACTTGTGTTCTTCTTGAGAGAGGACGAGAGTGAGATTTCTATGAGAGAAATCGAAAGTTTCACCAGCCGCAGGATGGGTCCGGGCTCGTGACTTGAAGTCCCTTGGAGAAGGGCAAACGAATCACCCACCAACCTTGGAGACGACCGGGTTCGTGGTTTTATTCTTTTGTTGTATGTTCGTCTTCACTCACCACCCTCCTTATTCTTCTTCGTCACATCCGATTCACCCACCAAATTTCCCCACTTTTCCCCCACAACAAGCTCCACTAAAATCCTCACCATAACCGTCGGATCTCACCCCACCCGAGCTTCATCTTTCACATCCAAGCCCACGGCCAACTCCCTCACCCGCCGGCCACCTCACCAGAAAATCCTCCAAACCACCGGCCATCGCTCCCTAGCCGCCGACCTCATCCCCCACTTCTCCGTCTCCTTGAAATTCCCTAATTAGGTTGATGATTTAATTGGGATGATCAACGATTTCAAAAATTTAGTTCCATTTGAAATTCAAATTTTAAATTTCAAAATCCTGCCAATTCTGGAATTCCTATTTAGAAAGTTTTTATTCATGATCCTAATTTAAATTTAAAATAAATTGGATCTCCTAATAATTTTCCTAAATCCTTTTGAATTTGAATTCGAAATCTTTCCTAATTGGGTTTGATCCATATTTGGAAGGTTTTAACTCTTCAAATTCAAAATTCAAATTTGCATTAGGAGTTAAATGCCCCTCAATTTCCTCCCTTTAATTAAGGAATTAATCGCAGCTTTAAATCTGAAATTTAATTTCAGATTTTAGGATTAATTCACTTAAGTAATTGGGGCCCACTTATTTGAATTCAAACCCCTCTCTCCTTCCTATGATTCATTGCCATTAATGACTCTCTAATCACTCCCTGAATTTTCGTTAATTCAAATTCAACTGAGAGCGATTTAATCCAATCAATCCTAATTGGAAGTTATTAAAAAAGAAATCTGGACCTGCTGCATGGCTGAAATATTCACAACCTGAACTCCCGTATATCAATTTTCCTCCATTAAATCTTTCCCGTAACTGCTGAAGCTGAGCCCTGTTGGATTTATGTTGCTGCCCAACGAGTTCTCCAACTGTTACAAAGTTTTCCCCAACATTAAACTTGCTCTCCCACCCCTCCCTCTTAATATTTATTACCTGCTAAAAATTTTCTCAGGTTTTGAATAAGAAAACTTGAAGAAAATCCTTTTTTTCTCTCTCCGTTTCTCTCCAACCTCTCCCTCCCTCTTTAATATTTCCAGTAAGGTGATTATCTTAGTCTTCTCCAGCCACTTTCCCATCCCCTTTCCAGAATGAAGTGAATTCTCTCAGGTTTTGGGAAGCAAAGCAGAAATTGTTCTCAGATTTTGGAGAAGAAATCCAATCCCGAGTAAATCCTCCTACCCGTTCTACATCAACATGGTTTAAAATTGCGCAATAAAAGGCGCTCCTTGAGGCGCGCCTTACCGCAATGTGGTCCCTTTAAGCCTCAAAGCCTACGCAATAAGTTAGAGTTTTGAGGCTTACGCCTCAAGTTTAATGAGGCGCGCCATAAGGCGCGCCTCGCCTCACATTTTTGAGGCGACGCCTCTACTAAAATTAACCTAAAATTTTTTTTTTCAGTTCCGACCCCTAATTGCCCCTAGTGAGATGTCGACGTCGCATCAACATTTAAACACTGGTAAAGGTCGAATGTCAGACGCTGCGTTACGGTTTTCAAGTTCCAGCAAACGTTCCAACTTCCAAGCATTCAATCCGGAGCAATTCCAAGCATTCCCTCAATTCCTTCTCAGATGTCGTCACCCACTAAGAAAAAGGTAATTTGCTGCCATGATTTCTGTTCAATTCTGCGTATTTTATGGTTATGTTATGCGTAGGTGTTCAAGGTTTTGAAGTTATTCATTTTTTTATGCTTACCCTATGCATATGCGGTGCTTCTCGAAACTTTTTAAATGTTTGTTTGATACTTTGATTCCATTGGATTTTCTCTGTATTTAGGGTTTATGAATTTATGTTGAAATTTGAAACATAAACCCTAACTAAATTTTAAGCACATAGTACTCTATGTGTATGTTGTGCGTATTATATACGTATGTTATGCGTATACTGTGCGTGATAATTGCTTATGTTGTGCGTACATACTGCATGCGTACTTTATGCGTGCGTATAATTTGCTGCCATATTTTCTGAAATGTGTGTTCTTGTGCGTATGTTATGAGTACTCTATGCGTATGTTGTGCGTATTTTATACTTATGTTGTGCGTTTTTTGTGCGTATCTTATTTACTTATTCTATATATTTCTATTTTTTAAAATTTTCAGATATATGTTCGTCCAATTACCTATCGATGTTATGTTTCTACTTTTCGATCAATCTGTGATAACTTTGCTCAGCAAATTTCTCTTGAAGTCGTGGACACATTGAAACGGTTGAAGATCATACAGTTTTTGCAATTTCCTGGGTTTGAGCAAAATGTCCCTCTTATTTATGAGCTGATATCAAGGTGGAACATTTCAAAATAATGCTTTATTCTAAAAGGTGACTCCATTCCTTTCACTGCTGATGAAGTTGCCCTACTTACTGGTCTGACAAATAAAAGGAGAAGAAATATCCTGACTTTCCTTAGCACATACTTCAGTTACATCATCGGAAATTAAGGCAGATATGCTGGAGTTGAACAAGCAACCCCCCCCCCCCCCCCGAGACTATGTTAAGAACGTTTATCTTGTATTTATGTTCAAATTTACTTTTTCAACTTAACAACTTTAACACCCCCTCAGTTGCTTCAAAGAATAGCAAATAATCCAGATAATTTTTTGTCAATAAATTGGGCTAGTTCAATTAGGGAATTTTTAGTTGGAGAGTTTAATAAGGCCTCCTCCAAGATTTCAAATAAGAAGCCAGCAGGTTACATCAACGGTTTTGTACCTCTGCTAATTGTGAGTGCTAACTGCTAAATTCATTCAAAATTTTATTTGCTCAATGTGAGTGCTAAAATTTTCTTTCATCTTATGCAGATTTGATTTCTGGAGCATACTTCTTTTCATGCTCCTATGTATGCTGACAAAAGGCCTCGTTTTCTATGATGGGCCGATGATATTGTATATACTACAGAAGTGATCACTAACTTATTTGCTAATATAAGGAAAAGTCAGATTTATAATATCCTCCAAGCAGTTTTCCAGGCTGAAATGGATATGATTAATGTCAAGAAATATCCATTAGATAGCCCTCCATCCCCTGATTCCCCTCATGAAATATCCATCCATTAAAACAAACCCCCCCCAATCTCCCCATCATACCCCACCTCCTCAGCAAGACCCCCACCAATCTCCTAAGCAAGACCCCCACCAATCTCCTCAGCAACCACACTTAAGTTTTTCTGCTAAAGCACTTTGAATCTCTACAAGAAAGAATAATCAAATCCTGCCAAGAAACATGCACAAAACTTTTTCTTGAATTTGAAGATAGGCTGAGCAGAAAGTTTGAAGACCTAACTGAAAGAGTTGAAGTTATTGAGGTCAAGCTCAATAATTACATTGATCAGAGCAAAATATTTACTCAGAAAAGATCTGTTAGCTACTCTTCATCTTCCAATAAGAAATATAAATCAGATATCCATCACCACAGCCCCAATGAACCAATCCCCAAAAATGAACCAATCCCATCCAGAAATGAGCCAATCCCACAAAATGAGTCAATTCCAGCAGAAATGCAACTTATTTCATATACAAATCCAAATGAACCAATACCAGTAGATGACATTCATATAAATCCTGTAACTTATGTCTATGTAAATGAAATAGAAAATTACAAAAATCTTCTGAGTTTGAGTTCTGAGAAGAGAAATTTTGTGCATGAAAGTTTGAAAAAGTTCAATCAAAGGTAAAAAAATTGCAACTTATTTTATGTTTGAATATTTTTATGCGTATGGTATGCGTGAGTTATGCGTATGGGAGTGAGCGCAGCGTTAGGGATTCATCTTCTTCTATGAAGCCCATTTCATCTAGGGGTGCTAGAGGGCCAATGGATCATTATATGGTTGACACATCAGAGGATAGGCCTTCTACTACACAGAAGATGGCCCCAGAAAATGCAAGGGACGCACGGAGAAGAGTGTGTAAGGATATAAGCAGATTCTTCTACGAAAATGCAATTCCATTTAATGTTGCAACATCACCTGCTTATTACAACATGATTCGTTCAGTTGGAGCATTTGGGAGAGGGTTCAAACCTCCAACCATGTATGATTTAAGAACATGAATTTTGAAGGAGGAGTTGGAAAGCACTGATAAAAGAATCGAAGAAATTAAGAAGACTTGAGTCCAAACAGGAGTAACAATTATGTTAGATGGGTGGTCTGATAACAAACATAGAAGTCTGATCAACATCCTCATTAATAATTCTTATGGTACTGTGTTTTTAAGGTCAATTGAAGCATCTACCAGGTCAAAGATGTTGAGTTCATATTTGGATTATTAGATAGCATTATTGATGAGGTTGAAGAACATTTGGTTGTATAAATTGTGACAGACAATGCAAGTTCTTATAAGGCTACAGGTAATAAACTTATGGAGAAGAGGAAACATTTGTACTAGACTCCATGTGCTGCACATTGCATAGATCTGATTCTTGAGAAGCTTGGGGAGCTACCTCAATATAAAAGTGCACTCACTAAAGACAAAAAAATAACCAAGTTTATTTACAACCACTCTTGGGTGCTAGCTCTTATGAGAAAATTTTCGAAGAAAGAAATTCTAAGGCCAGCCGCAACAAGATTTTCCACCGCTTACTTGACCTTAGAGAGCATGCTGGATACTAGGAAACCTTTAGAGGCTATGTTCACATCTACACAGTGATTGAGTTGTGTTTGGGCGAAGAAGGCTGAGGGAAAAGAGATTAGAAAGATTGTTTTAAATGACAGATTTTGGCAAAGTGTCTTATATGCCATTACAACCACTAGACCTTTAGTTCATGTTTTAAGAATGTTGGATGCTGAAAAGAAGCCTGCAATGGGTTTCATCTACAATGCCATGGATGAAGCCAAATAGATGATTGACTCCAACTTAGGAGGCAGTGAGGGAAGCTTTAGAGAAATTTGGAATATTATTGATGATAGGTGGGAACTACAGCTTCACCGGCACTTGCATGCTGCTGGCTACTACCTAAACCCTCAGTATCAATATGCAGAAAACAAGTCTACAAACCCTGAAATAAAGTTGGGATTATATCATTGCATGGATCGTCTAATAAGTGATGCAACTGAAAGATCAAATGCTGACTTGCAATTGATACCTTTTAGGAACAAAGAAGGTTTTTTTGGATTACAACAAGTAAAAGATACAATTGCCAAATGATCTCCAGTTGATAGTGGATTCCATTTGGTGATGGGACTCCAGAATTACAGCGTTTTGCTGTGAAAGTTTTGGGCTTGACATGCTCTTCATCTGGCTGTGAAAGAAATTGGAGTACCTACAACCAAGTACATACAAAGAGGAGAAATTTCTTGTCGACATTGAGGATGAACTCACTGGTGTACATTATGTACAATAGGAGACTCAGAGATAGAAATTTGAAGAAAAAATGATTAATGGATGATGAAGATCCTTTGCTTTGCGATGATGTGGCATCTGATAATGAGTGATTTGTAGATGATGAAGTGGAAGTGATGCCGTCTGAATTACAAGATGAAGATTTAAATGTTGATTTCTTTGATGGTCTTAAAGCATCCACATCCACCACAACTCAAGAACAAATCAAAAAAGGTATATAAATAATATAGTTTTATTTTCTTAAACTTTTATTAATGTATTACACTATTATTCATTATGATATTGTTCAAAAATATTTAGGGAAGAGGAAGATAACTGATAATGAGAAAGAAGAAGCTGATTGGGAGATATTGGACTCTATAGGAGAGGGGGAAGAGGAGAGAGCAGTTCATCATAATGATGATTCAAATGAAGACCCCCTTAGTGATGAGTGATGACTGATGAGTGATGACAGTACTGATGACTACTGACTAGTGAGTTCTTATGTGATATGTCTCCCTTATTTATTCTCAAAGATGTGATAAGTACTATTTTTATGTTTTATATATTATTTACTCATTAGTATATCCAAAATTTATTATTTTATGTTTACGCAATTTTTTGATTTTGAGACTTACGCCTCGCCTTACGAACGAAAAACGCCTCAAAACCCGAATACGCAATTTTAAACATTGGAAAAGGAGACATTAAAGGCAAAAAAAATACAACACCTTGTTGAATGCTTATAAGATAATTAAGTTTCTACAGATGCTCAAGTCAAAAATCTTAATGTCCAAGGAAGGCAAGTGATGCAATCAAGGATTATCATCTTATATTTTGTATTTTATTTTCTTATATTTTGGATGCTATGTAATTTTGGAATAGGATTTTTTTTTTTGTGCCCTATGATGGAAATCAACCATGATCATGTTTAGGTTTGGTGCTCTTAGGTAATTTCTCTCAATTGGTTTTTCACTTATGTTGAATTTATTTCCTTGCTCCTTGGTGGCTATATAAGTATTTAATCTTTGGGCTATTTTTTCCTTCTTGGGCTTGGCCCATTTCTTCCATGTTGGCTGGCTATTACTTTTCCATGCAGATTTCAGAATCCCTGCTATTGGTTCCTATTGACCTCATTTCTGTATGAGGTCACTGGGGCCTACCTGGGTTTCTTTCTGGTGACATAATTATTGGAAAGTGTCCACTTTTCAATCATATAGGTTCCAATCAAAATCCAATCCAATCTCAATCAAATTCATTACACTTTTCAATTCAATCCTCATTCCAATCTCCAAACTCCAAACCCATCCAACCTCCAATCAACTTTCAATCATTTTTCGATCAAATTTCAATCACACTCCAATCCAGTCCGCAATCTACACTTCAATCGAATCTTCAATCGCTTCAGTCCAATCTCGATTCAAACTTCAAGCATCCAATTTTCAATCAATTGTCAATCAAACTTTAATCAACTTCAATCACCCATTCTACACTTCAATCTAGCACCACCATTAGCATTCAAACAATAGTTCAATCGATTTCATAATCATCAATCAATGGCCAACAGCCATTCAATTAATCAAAGCTCCAATTAACTTTCAATCATCCAGCTTCCGTTCTACTTTTCGATCAATCAACATTTCAATCATCATCGCCTACTTGTGATCAATCTCATCGATATTTCTTTAAAATCAACATTGAACCGCATACGGATTAATTGGGGTCGATTAGATTGCACACATTGCATTTGAGAATATCTAGTTTGATTCGATCTAATTTGAGTCTGATTCTACCTCGACAACATCGTAGATTGTAGAATTGAGTCAATCAACCATTTAATTGAGTCGAGTGAAACTTGAATTAACTGCAACCTATTTAATTTTAATCAAATAAATTTGTTTGAGCTTCGTTGAGTCAATTCAACACGAATCAAACAGAATTAAATGCTCGAGGATTTTGATCGACTCATTTTAAATGCAATCGACCCAAATCTAAAGCGAATCGGCGTCAATTAGCTTGAATATTATATAATTTGAGGCTTCACATCTTCGATTGATTTGTTTCAACCTATTTCAGCGCAATATATATTAAATCGACATCAACTAACCCAAGTTAATTCAATCGGCATAATTTGAACCCAAAATTTGAAGATTTGACATGGCTAATTTCAACTTTCGTTGACCATTTAGCTCTCAACCCCCCACCCCCTCTAAAGCATGAATAAATTTAAGCCATTGGTTTGAATCAAAGAAGAGAGGGGGTAGGATCATCATATTATTTGACTTCTTCATATTTTAGGTTAAGAAGAGGCGAATTAGGGCCGTCCAGGGGATTTGGGCATGAAGCTCTCATTCCACGACTCCAAGCCTTAGCCGCAAATTACTCACAATCCATCCTCCTGCTCACGTCTCCAAGCAGCTCACAAGCCTCTAAGCTCCCTCTCACGACCCATCTTCCCTGCCAAGATCGATTTCCCTTGCTCTTGCTAAGGCCAGCCAAACAAACCTCCATACAACTCCATTCTCACAACCATCAACCCCCCACGTCCCGTCCTATAGCGCGTGCGAATGAGCGTTTGGTTGAGTCGTCCTGTCGTCTACGTCACCTGGATCCTGTAGCGCGTGCAAATGCTTATGAACCATAACCCGCGCGGGTCGGGTCACGTCAACCAGGTAATAATCCTGACCCCGTTTGCAACACCAGGATCGGCTAGGGTCAACCCATTTGGATCCGGGTCAACTTGGGTTGAACCCGAACATGACCGGTTGACCCTTTTTGACACCCCTACCTAAAGGCATAGGCTATATAAAAAAAAAGACAATGACACATGACTAAGAACTGAAGAAAACGTCTAGCACTGCACTAACCAGCTTAAATAAAGCTCCATACTTATCCAATTTTATTACGTAATAAACCAATATAGCGTTGCATAGGCTAAATTAGGGTGAAATGGTTCATGTTTTAAGAAAATTTACTAATCAAACTAGTTCCATTAGGCAGCAACTTATCAAGAAATTGAATAATCAATCCAACTACTCAAAAGTTAGTCCCTGCATCTTTTATCATTGATATTTGGAGACAGTTACTTGCAATAAGTGAAAAATTGTAGTCATCAAACCATAAATGCATACTCCATGGGCATAAAAGCAAGTCCGAACTCATATGAAGAGTACATATAAGTAGAATATCAACCTAACTTGGATTGATGTAAGATTAATTATTTTATACCGGAAACTTTTATTTATGTGTTAACCATTGTGAACATTATCAGAGTCAGATGTAACCACATGAAACCTGTTTAGTGTGGAATCATCGAGTTGACTACTATAATAAGAAATTTTTTTACATACTAGCAAAAGCCATCAAGTCCTGGACCATAAAATGTAACTAATTGAGACTCGAGACAGGACCAAAAGAGCAATAAACTCATGCGAGAATGAACATGGATTATAATTTTGACAGGGGTGATCTTACAGCTGTAGTGGTAAACATGCAACTTTGTTAGAAAAAAAAAAAAAGATGTTTCCGAGCTGAATACATAATAGTGATGCATACCAAACAGTATAGAAACGAAAGACTTACGGAATATACTTCTTTTGCGAGAACAAATAATTAAAAAAAATGGAAGCAAGAGCGCTTTTCCAATATAATCATTAAAAAACATCATATGCATTATTAATTATTGAAATAAGTAATCAAATACATGCTTAAAGCCATCAGCTCTCTTATAAACTCATGACAATTAGACCAGTCAGCATCCAAAGAAGAGGAACAAATCTGCCTACTCTATGTTCAAATAAAGCTTAGCATATTCTGTCTAAATGAAAACACCAGTAACTAATGTATCCAAAGTTGAAAAGAAAAAACTAAAACAAATCAGCATACAAAATCTTTTAATTACCATATGGAGGTATAAAATAACAGACAATACCTCATCTTTTGAAAGGGAAGAAAGTATTGGGATCAAAATAGCAGCATCCTGTCAAGAGTTAAAAACAAGATCAGCATTATAACATAAAAGAATACCGAAAAAACTATAATGAGTATTCATTGCATGAGAATAATCAATCGAGGGTATGGCTCCCAAAATCATGACTTTTAAGAGCATTCACCTTCATTCTAGTCTCATATAAATGCTTAACAGCAGTAATTAGATCAGCATCAGCTGTAGATTCTTCAGTGATAACTTGCAACACCTGAAAGTTATATATATGTTTTTAAAACATTATTACACGAAAAACATCATGATTATCCAGATCCATGGGTGCATGGGAGCTATTGAGCATCATTTACCAGAGTAATAAGATTTTCACATCCTTCAGGTGGATTGGAAATTATATGCTGTAGCTCATTTGATGATTCCCCTACATTTCTCAAAAGGATCGGAACATGCCGATGAATGGCCTGCGTTCAATCCACAAATAGAATATAAAAACTAGATAAGCTTTTAGTCTGATGAATGTGAGTTGTTCCGTTCATAAGTAACTAGTTTGAGGATTTCCACAAATACTCTAAATCAGTGAAATAATAGGTCCTAGATTCATGCTAATTAGGATTGGGTTGGGTCAGGTTAAAGTCTTCTTTCATGATTTTCATTTCATAAATTGACTGGGATTGGGTAATGAAAGCCAAAAAAAAAGTGTGAACTCTTTGATCATAGATAGGAAAAGGGGGAAATTTCATATGTAATTCATTCATGAAAGTGGATTCATGTTAAACATAACTTTAATAAAAACAGCCCGCTTATCCTTTTTTGTGGAACTAGAAGAGTGAAGTTCAATGGAATTATAATCAAATAGAGAAGGGAAAAAATAATTGAACTTTACAAATAGGATCGTTGTAGCTTCATCGCTACTTAGATGGCATAGCATTAAATGATAAATATCTAGAATGGAAAATATAATAACAATGGTAGTTGATAAAGGAAGGAAAGAATATTGAGATGATATGTAATGCACTTGACAAATGTTCACCACATACTGATTGTAGCATGGGCTTGCTGGTCCTGAAAAACAAAAGTGATAATATGCCTACTTATAAATGAAGTATATAGATGGAAAAAGGTAGAGATCTATTTAAAGTTACAGTAGCCATTCATCTATAATTAGAGTTGCTACTCTTTCAAGACAGAGATACCTGCTTGACAGCCTTTGGAGCTCTTCCATAAATATCAAAAATAAGTTTAAAGAGACTTGGTTTCTGCAGAAAAGAAAGGAAATCTTATGAATCACGAGCAAAAGTTTTGTTGTAAAATATCATTTGCCATAAAATGAACAATATAGACAAAATAACCTTTGAACAGAGAGCAAAAAACAATGACGTTTTCTGCTGAGCTTGAGACGAGGACATCAACACAACATTTTGTGAATAACCTGGGTTGTCTCTCATGGTTTCACTTTCAGAAGCCCCATTTTCAGAATTCTGGGAACCGCCAAAGGATGATTCATGATTACATGCCTACGAGGTTGTAAAAGATTGCAGAGGTTAAGAAAAATGAAATGCAGCTAAAAATTTTAATACTAATTACACCTTTCTTGAAATACGGTTAAGAGGTGCAGTAATAATCTAATTTACTAAGGGTTCTAATGACATTATATGGAATCTCTAAGAATAACAGGGACAAGATATTAATACAGTACAAAAATCAAATACTTCATACAATTATCAATGCATCTTTAGAATGTAAATAATGGATTTACATGATAAATTGGCATCAAGTATTCATTGTCTAAACCTACCTCCCAAAAGGAACTTGGACGTAACAATAGAGAGCTGAACCTACAAATTTACACTAGAAAAACATCCATTATATTCAGTCTTACTTTCTGCCATATAAGAATTCTCATCATCTCATAAAGCCTTCCTCATAAGTTTAAACATCATTTAATCCTATCATCTAAGAAGTTGTCCAATGAGGTATGGAGGAAAGCCATGAGAGAGAAGAGAAGAAGACTTCAAGAAGAACAAAAACATAGGAGATCATGGAGTTGCCTAGAGGAAAAAAATCAGTATGATGAAAATGGGTGTCTATAAGAAAATAGAAAATGGGTGGACCTTTTGAGAAATCTAAAGAAAGATTGGAAGGTATACACTAAAATTTATTGAGTAGATTGCAATGAAATGTTTACTCCAATTGCAAAGATGAATACAATAGGAATTCTTTTTACAGCAGCTTGATGTTCAAAATGCATTTTTTCAAGGTGATTTAGAATAAATCTATATGGATATTCCTCTTACCTTTGGAGTTCTTGGAACCAACAAGGTCTACAAACCAAAAAAAGTATAATATAATATCAAATAATCACCCAGAGCTTGTTTGGGAGGATTTAAGAAAGTGATAGTTGGCCAAGGAGAACCAAAGCTTAAATGGTGTATGCTGATAAACTAATTGTAACAAGAAACGATAAGCTAGAAAAAGAATCTCTGAAGCGAAGTTTGATCAACTAATTTGAGATGAAGTGGCTAGGAAAATGGGAATACTTCCTAAGAATAGAGGTAGCTCACTCACAACATGGAAACTTCATTTTACTAAAGAAACGTCATTGATCTCCAGAAGAAAATAATAAATTACCATGCAAACCTGTCTACACGCAATGGTCTGAATCATAAATTCAAGGAAGCAAAAGGTCTTATTGTGGACAAAAAAATGTACCAAAGGTTAGTGGAAAAGTTTATTTATCTAACTCATAAAAGACTAGATATAGCCTATTTTGCCAATGTTTAAGTCAATTTATCTGTGATGCACCGACACTTCTTCTCAAAGAAGCGTGCAGTGTCTGACACCGTATCCGACACGACACTCGTCCGACACTCCTCCGACACGTGTCGGACACGCCGAAAACGTGTCCGATTAAAAAAATATTAAAAACAAATTGGACACGCGTGTCCGACGGACACGCGTATCTTAAATATTTTATAATTTTTTTAAAATATAATTTATTATATTTTACGAGATTTAAACTAAATTTCTTATATCATATCCACAACACCAAATCAACGTCTGCATTTAATACCCATTCATCAAATATTCTCATTTTCATTTCTCTTTGGCAGTGAAGGTATTTTCATCTCCTCTCTTTTTGCATAAGTACAAATCTTTCTCTTGTTAAACCAGAGTTGAAAGTAGTGATATTCAATGATGATAATATTGAAGGCCAAAAACAAACCTCTAAAGCTAACCTAGTAGTTGAAGCTTGAATGCTTGATGTTATAGTAAGTGATTATTTGCTTATATTTTTGTGATTGTACTAGATATTTTGTACTAAATATTTTATATTATAAGCTAGACAAGTTATTATGTCATTTATTTATTATTGTTTGTCATTTTTAATATGATATTATATTAATATATATACACTATATAAAAAATATATTGTCGTGTCCATGCTGTACCCGTGTCCTATATTTTAAAAAAAAGCCATGTCCCGTGTCCGTGTCGTGTCGTGTCGTGTCCATGTCCGTGCATCAAAGCAATTTATGCATGATCAACGGGAAGCCCTTCTAGAGGCTTTCTGTCAAATTCTACTTTGCTTAAAAGCTAAGATGGAGAAAGGAATTTTGTATAAAAGAAACACAAGATTAGGTCTTGGAGCTTACAAAGGCGTAGACTATGTAGGTTCACCTGTGGACATGAGATCCACCTACGAATATTGCATCTTTCTTGAGAAATATCTTGTTGCATGGAGGAACAAAAAAGCAAAACACAGTAGCAAAGTTTGGTGCAAGTGGAATTTTGGGCAATGGCACAAGGGATATATGGGTTACTCTGTATTGACCTCTACAGAGAAAAAAAATCATCAAATCTCACATAACTGTCTCGGCTGTCCGACGATGCGCGCACGAGTTCAGCGCATCATGCTCCGCACGACGGATGTTGTTGCCCACAACGTTCGTCTCATCGCCACAATCTCCTTTGCCCTCATCATTAAAACGAAGACCAACGACGCTTCATTCTTCTTCTTCCTCTCACATACAACCTCTGACTCGCCTTTGCCGAATTACAACCATTCGAGCTCCTCACACAGCCGCAGCCCACTTAACCATTCGAGCTCCTCACACAGCCGCATCCCACTTACCTTCGGCCGATCCAGCCTCAGCTGACTACACCTATCAGACCGACCTCGCAAACCCTCCAGATTCAGTGGTCAATCTCCCCTGTGTCGTTCAACATCATCACACCCGTCCTCTTCTTCACTCGACAACACCTCCGACCGGCCGATCAACACAGCCAAAACTGCACAAACTCATCACCTTCGATCCCTCTCCCATTCGCAAACCCAGCTCCGACTCCTAAAGCAGTAGTCTCCTTCCTCATGCTCACAAGCTGTTCAGACTCAACTCCCTATGACAAAATCGAATCTTGAGCTGCATATAGCCGTCTAACTGCAAGCCCTAAGAGTCTGATCCCACTCCAATCTTCCTGCTCTAAACCGACTCGACCCCAGGCAACCATAACCAGCCTCTCCAACCTCCCTCTCATCTTCTCTCTGCTCGATTCCCCCAAGCATCCGCAAGACCACTTGCCCCGCTAAAACTCCCTCTCTGTCGATCTCTAAAAGCCGCCAATAGCAAGGTAATCCCTATCAAGTTAATATTAGTGTTAATAATATCTATTATAATTAATATTAATAATGTTATTATTATTATTATTATTATTATTATAAATAGATGTGTGTGTGCGCGCGCGCAAATAAATAACATGACAAAAAAAGAGAAAAATACAAAAAAAGAAAGAAAAAATGGAGAAAAAAAAAAGAGAAGAAAAAAATGGAGAGGTGAAATTTGAAACATGTCCTCGATTTTCATGCCTTTGAAGCCGTTGCCTCAACACCATCATTGTCACCCATGCACAAGGTATAATGATCCAAACCCCGTTCTCGGCTCTTTCTTAGCATGGTACGAGGGAACCCAATGCGACAGTTGTGGCGAGGCAGGTAGACCCTATCTACGTATTTCTTTGCGTGACGAGGACAACTCTAAGTACCCATACGCGCCTCAGTGCCTGCGGGGAAAGAATTATGCATTTCAAAAGCAAGTACCCCTGAAGACCCATACACGCCTTTCTTAGCATGGTGGGATTGAAGACTACGGCCGCAGTGTCTTCGGACACCTACTATACACATCTTTCTCGGTGTGGTGGGAAGGCCCAGTGTCTTCGGACACCAAGCAAGGGATACGTCGGGGTACTGCGGAAATTCAGAATGAGAATGAACAAAATTGAAAGAACAACACGGGACAGAATTTGAACTAACAGCAAGGAATAGAACCCAAATTTTAAAACGCGCAATCAAATAAAGAAATTCGGATGTCAAATGATAAATTCAATGCATTCAATCAAGCATAAATGAACAAGCACAGGACTTGCGACGAACAATACCTTCAATGCACAAATGATATTCAATAAATTCCAAATAATGCCAGTCTACTGCAAAGAGTATAAATACCTCCTATATGTAATGATGAAAGATTGTACAATCAATAGCAAGCCTGTAGATTGAAATGGTGGCACTTGCAATTAATGGTAGAAGACATGGCATGTGCACAACAACTCACACAAGTCCAACAAGCGATGAATGTAACAATGTCTTGCAGTCAACATCAACAGCTTGCATACAACTGATGCTACTACAAACAAGCAAACTATGTTGCCTATTAATGAGGATGGTAGGCATGATGCAAGCACAAGGATCTCCCTACAAGCACAAGGATCTCCCTACAAGCACATTAAAGGGGATTGCAATAAATGTACTGTAGAGAACCTACGAAGTGATGGTTCATATGCAAGCTGGATATGACACCAGTATAATGACTCTCCTACAAGCACATTTAAGAAGATTGCATTAGATTCGTAAGTATGGGATTTATGATGTGATAATACATATGCAAGATGAAATCAGAAGCCCTCTACAACCATGAACACCCGCAAGCAACTGTAGGAAGCCCATCAAGCTACAGTAGTCCACCTACAGGTGATGACAAACAATGTGCAGTAGATGCCAGATCACCCTACAATCACCTACCACTCAATGTCAAGCAAAGACACTTATCTCATGCAGGCAAAGACGATTGACTTGCAACAGATGTAAGCACCTACGAGTTACTGTAGGGGACCCATCACACACACCAAATGCTACCTATGAGCAGATATAAAAGTAAATGCAAGTACCTACAAGCAGCGTTAGAGAACCAACGATGTGCGCAGCATCTTGCCAGCGAAAGTGGCAAGTGATCTGTAGTATCACTTGCGAAGAATAGCAGATGACCCATCTAAAGAAGATTGAGTTGAAGCTCAACTGCTCGATTTGCTTGAATATATTGGACCAACCAATGTAGCCACCTCGTGATCATACTGTGTCTAGTTCTTGCGATGGGATATCCAAGAATGATAGATATAGTTGTCCTGATTGCATACTACCTTATGAAAGCAAAGATTTGAGACATGTCACTTATATTGAAAAGTTTCTTACAATTTACAAAAATATGAGTTCAATTATATCATCTTCGCATCAAGGTTCCTCATATGACATTAATGACGTTAATGTACCTATCCTGTCTCGTACATCAACCATGCTAAGAAGAGTTAAGATAAAGACGAATCAGTGTAAGGAGAAATCCAGCCGAGAGGAAGGTCCCAACTATAACACTAAGCATGCAAAATTGAATGATTTTATGAATGATTATGTAGAATCAAAGAATGAGCAGTTGAAGAAAATATCTCATCCTATCATTTCAAAACAATTTTCTCCCCATCTCACCCACAGAGTCGTAGAGCTCTTGTATGAGGCCTACGCCCCCAAGGTCACTCGCCAACTCATAAATGTCTACATTGTAGCGCAAGTCCTTAGGCCCTCTATCACATCACACTTGACCAAAGCCTCGACACAACTCCCATTAAGGAGGCAAATGTCTTTGTTGTTTCCTCCTTTGTTCATCGTGCCAATGTCATCAAGGTGTGACACTTCATTAGGAACAAGATCAAGGTCATGGTGTCAATCTAGAAGGGGTTTATGAAAGTGCCAAGGTGTGAAAGAAGAACAAGAAAATTTTCAATTGTCCGCAGAGGCGTTGGGCACAGCAGCAAGCCGCTAGGGAATAGCAAGGTTGGCGACGAGCAGCTAGAAAGGAATCAAGTGTGTGCTTTGGTCATTCATCGGGAAAGGAGGAGATAGGTTTTTTTGTTTTTGAAAAAAAATAAATTTGTATTAGAAAACAAACCTTTTTTTTGTATCATCTTAGACCATAAATAAAAAAATTAAAAAACAAATTGAAAATATAACCTATAGCAATAGCAAGCCAAACAAACCTTCAATTTACTCATCAAGGAATTTTGACTCCATTTTTATGCAAAAAAAAAAATGAGATTCTAATAAAAGATAAAAAATATATCAATAGCAAGCTAAAAATGGGTATTCATTCACATAGATTGTTCTCAACAAGGACTTTCTTTCCTTTCAGAGCACTACAAGAACAAAATGCCAAAAAATCATGTATCAGCTATCCAATTATATTATGTAATTGTTCTCTACTGTAAACACCTAGAACAGCAAATCTAAGAAATCAATATATTAGCGTAAAGAAAAACCTAATATAAACATTAAAGAGCTCAAAATCGCATTTAAGAAAGTAGTTTATTACTTCAGTTCTCTGTCCACTAGAACTGGTACATTGGGACTCTGCCTCTGAAACTTGATGATTGACAACAGATAACAGCATTTTTTTAGCAAAGCTTTCAATGTGTTCTGAGGCATATTGCAGAATATAGAGCTTATTTACCACCTAAAAATAAAGAAAAGAATGAAATCAGAACTCAAATACTGAGGATATGCTTGTTGAAGAGAAAATTATCTTGTAGAGAAGCACAATAGCATATCATAGAAGGAAGGAAAAAAATAGAGAAGAACGGATAACATAGAGATTTTTATTGCATACCAGCCGAACAGCTTTCGTTCTAACTTCCTCCTTAGCATGAACGGCACACTGCAAACACACATCAATCTCATAAGTTCTTTTGTCATGAAAAGTGGCTGATCATATACTATCTCCTGATTCAGGATTCATAACAAATATCAACTTCTAAACTAAGTGCAACTCAAGCAAACATATAATGAAATTGCTTACAGAAGATTAAACATATTTCTTTATGCTTGAAATTATTCAAATTATGAAATTCTAGGAATATAAATAGAAGAGCGAACAGCCGTTCATAATGACATCGGGCTAAATTAAATTAAGAGAATAAATGTTTCCCAATAATATACTGATAAGCATTCCATCAAAGTGACAAATCTGGTTCGAAGAATAAATAAATAAATGATCCTGTTAGCATCCAGTTTGATTCCTCCTAAAGCAGATATAAACTGATGGTTTCTTATGTTGTACACCTCCATTTTACCCAAAATCATGTATGCATGCTAAAGAAACTATAAAGTATGCATAAAGAATAAATAAAAAATTTGCTTATCTTTTTTTTTCCGTCACCCTAATAAGAAAATAAACCATACAATCAACATAAACATGCATTATCCTAAAGTAACAGATCCAACAATGTGGCATATATAGATGTTCAAAGCAATGCAACCATAATAGCAGTTTAATTGAACATATGTGGTAGAAAAAAACTTCATAAACTTGATGTATCATGGCTTATACTATCCTAAAGTGCTGAAGAACCATGAAAATTAAAAAAAGGAAAAAAACAGTAAGATCAAAAGAAAAGAGTATGCTGACTGTCAAATATTGTCCCAGCCATCCCAATCATTCCTTCCCTCTTGATCCTATAGCCAGCATAGAGATCCATGGGAGGCTCACCGGGATCACACCAATCTCCTTCCATATTTTGGTGGTGAAATTTAAGAAGGATTATATTAATTCAATTATGCATGATTTGTTTCCTTTTTAAGATATCTTGTATAAATCTATAAATAGGGAGAGCATTATACAATAAAATTAAGCCTTTTCTCTATCCAATTCTATGAATTTAACATGGCATAGGAGCCTTCATGCTGTGTTACCGTAATTCTGAGTTTTTTTTTTCTACTGTCGTGCCTTCATTGCCGGCCTTCCCTTGATAAATGAGAGGGAGCAGATTCCAACTTAGTTCTATCTTTTGCATCTATCCAATCGAGAGAGAGATCGAAAGCAAGACAGGGGAGAGACTAAGAACCCAGATCCCTACGTGCATCTGGCCGAGCGAGGGAGCAAAAAGAATCGAGCAGCTATCTGTGTACGTGAAGCCGAGCAAACCGAGCAGTTCGTGTGGACTGAGAATCGATCAAGCAAAACGATCGAGCAAGGGACCCACGCCTGTGGCTTCTGCATGTGAATCGAGGCCCTTTCCTCTCGCGTGCGTGCAAGTGACGGAGCCAGGGGGAGGGGTCGAGCAAGGCTTCTCTTGCATGTGGCCTGAGTCGATCGTGCTTCCACTCCCTTGCTATCCTATTTATAACCAATCCAGCCTTCATTGTTGCACTGCACCTTGCTGGCTTGATTGATATAGCCTTCATCGCTACCCTTTGACGCCAAAATGTTTGAAGTTAATTCCTCCCAAAGCTTTTGACCAAATGGAGGACTCTATGGTCTAACAAGAAAGAGGAGGCCTCCAAAATATGCAACCTTCCTATCGCTTAAATGGGAAGAAATACTTGATGTGGTCTCAATTTGTGAAGACCTACTAAAAAGGAAAAGGAAAGATGAATCATCTCCTTGGGTAGAACTAAAAGGAGATCCTAATTTGTGGGCATGGGATGAAGCGGATTCCATGATTATGCTTGTTGAATTCCATAACTCCATAAATTAGTTATACTTTCATGTTCCTATCTACTACAAAGGACATATGAGATGCCGTCAGACAAACCTCAAAAGCTTGGGATGATGCTCAAGTCTTCAAAATTAAGGTAAAGGTAGGAAGCACAAAACGAGGAAGCAAGAACATGATTAAATATGTCACTCTCCTCTAAGGCTTGTGGAAAGAACTTAATCACTACATATGTATAGAAACCAAGTGTCCAAAATATGTTGTTATCATGACAAGCTTTATTGAGAAAGATAGAGTGTATGATTTTCTTGCAAGATTAAATGCAAAGTTTGACCAAGTTAAAGTTAAGATCTTTGGCAAAGAGGACACACATTCACTATATGAGACCATTCTCTCATTTGTGCTGGAGGAAAGCCGACAAGAGGTAATGCAGGAACCAAAGGCTATTGAAGGTTCAATAATGATGACAACCAAAGAAACATTATGGAAGAAAAGAGGTAAGGATTCCTCAAAACTTAAAGACAATAAAGACTCTCTTTGGTGCATCTATTTGATAGAATGGTCCCACGGCCGGTCCTGGTAGCAGAATAGGGGAAGTTCCGCCCCCATCAATGTCGCCCCCTTGATAGTGGGTTCCACAAGCTTAATTAGGGGGAATGAGGGGGGTTTAGGAGGAAATTTTTAAATTGAATGGGTTGTATGGGAATTATAGGGGATTAATGTTTGTTTAAGAGGGAATTGCTCCTAGGGTTTGTTTTTTTTATCTCAGTTTTTGGTTTCTTGCTGGGAGGGAAGTTCTTGCTCAAGTTGTTTAGGCATTAGCCGCCAGCTAGGGATTTGAGAGAGTCGAATCATTCTCTCTAAGGGATGCTATTGTATCTTATTTTTCTTCGCATAATCTTTAAATAAAAGGTGTTTGTCAACTTTCCCTTGTCGCTTGCTGATTTTTGTGCATGCTGATTTTTTTTGTAAGAAAGAGTCCCTTTTCTAACAAATTGGTATCAGAGCATCGATTCGGCATTTTTATGGCTGGGAGAAAAATGGAAGTATTGGTAGGAGATATGGGACAATTAAAATTAGTTTTTGTGGAGAAGATTTCTGAATTTGAAAATCAATTTTCAGCTGTTCATGAAAAGATGGATGGAAAGTTTGCCATTGTGGAAGAAATCTTGAAGAGAAGCTGAGCCAAAGACGATGTCATCGAAGGCAAAGGGAGTCATCGACGATCAAGGAAGTGGTAAAACTCAAATTCGACAAGGAGAGGAGAAAATCAAGAGTTAGAATTTTTGGAGGGAGATGGGATGCCTCCCCTAGAACTTATTTCTAGGGAGGAGATGAGTAGTGCGTTTGAACAAATGGGTGCTAATTTTTGGAGAAGGGAGGCTGATTTTGAGCGAAGGAGTGATGATATAGAAAGAAGAAGGGGGGATTTTGAAGAAAGGTTTGGGTACGAGAACAAAAGGGAGGATCGGGACACTCGTGGAGGTCCACCAATTTGTGGGATGGGCGGTTATGGAGGACGTAGGGGAAACGGAGGCGAACCGAGAGCGAGGAAGCTGAAGATGCCCATCTTTAAGAAAATACAACAACGAAGCTGAACTACACCTATCAGATTAAATACCCTTGCTACAATAAATTTCATTAATAAACAACAAACCTATATAAAACTTTAGGGAAATAGTTCAAATCAAAACTAATTACACAACTTTTACATTATTACAATTCAACATATGCTTCTACAAGTCGAATTAATCCATTTGATGAGTAGAACACAATAGCATGTTTTTTATAATTTTTGTTAAAGTTAGTATTTTAGGGTATAATTTATCTTGTAAAATTGGGTATTCCATCAGTGGTGCCTAAATTGCTCCCTTATTAAAAAGCTTAAAGAATCAATATACTGCAAAAAAAATGGCATAAAGATTTTCAAACTTTGGAACTATACCTTCAATAAATTAAAAGATCTCAACTTTTTATCTAACCATATGGGAGTATGAAACTGTTAGAACCGCATTGTGCTTCCACGCCCACTCCTATCTCCTTTTCCTTGGAGTTGTCAACTAATCTTGACAATCAAGACTTGAAGGAGGTTGCTCCCCATTAATCTGGCATAGGGGATCAATGGCGTGTAAAAACATAGGCTTGTCAATTCTTTCCTAATAGATCTGTGAAATCCTTAATCAAATATTTCTTTTTCTTTTGTATCCTTCTTTTAAATCCTAATAATTGTGCATTACGCTTATGTATAATTTCAAGAAATGGGCTAAAAGCCCCAGCTTTCTCAACCTTTTTCTCTGTAGATACGCAATCAAGGGATTAATCTCCTATATCCTCCATCTCCTCCTGCAACTCCTATTTTATCTCATGCTCCTGCACGTCATCCACAATGTCAATTGAGTGAATGGTTGGATCAATCTCAAGCATCATCTCGCTCTGCTCATTTCTTCCATGCTCCTCCCTACTTCAAAAACTATGAACAAGATTGATCAAAACATCCAATTTTCGCTCCAGCCTTATTTGATTATTCTCTAACCTAATCTAGTTCCTCTTCAACTCATGCATAATGACAAAAAGCTACTTTAAACCTTTCATAGGATGGCATGGACTAACTTACAACTATATGTGCTTCTGCTGCCTCACTTGGTCTCTCCTAAAAAATGAGAGTGCTAGTCCTCTTCTTTATAACTCTTACTAAGATATATTAAATAGGAATATGTACAACGGATTTATAGAAGTCCTCATAAGCTCTATGCATCTGTGTAGTATGGACAGTCATTCACAAAAAATAAGATAGAAAAGGCTTGTGAGTTAATTTACAATAAACATGCAACACATAAACCAAAAATACACACAGGTGCTCTTCCCTAGTTACATTTTAATGATTAGCAATGGTAAAAAAATTCTTGCCTATAAGCACCTTATTATTTTTCCAACTTAATGTCCTTGGTGCCCTTTCTCCAAAGAGATCAACATATCTCCTCCCCAGCTCTGGAATGGCTTCATAAATTGAAACTATAGAAATATTGGATATCTAGTTAAAATGCATTGGTTTGGGTTATTCTTCTTTGAATGTGGCCATGTAGTGCACCATATCCATTTTTAGCCCTCCTAGTGTTCTCTCTCCCAAATCATCCTACCCCACGGGTATCCAAAAATGCATTCTCAACATCAAACAAGTCAAGCATCTCAGTTAAAACAGAATTATGTTTATCATAATTGGGGAGTACACAATCTACAAAAAGTGCACTCCATGAAAGCATTCTCCAAATCTTTATTTTTGAAGTTACCAAGCAGCCAACTACATATGCTTATTTTGGAACTCTTCAAATTGGAATTCTATAAATTGCAACCCAATGATGAAAGTAAACTCAACAACTTCAAATTTAATGTTCTTCCCTACAATGCTGAGCATAGACGAGCATCCCTCATTCTCAAAATCAATCATCATGAATAACAATAGATAAAATCAGGGACCTAGACACCTGCGGTATAAGAGTTTTGAAGAACTAAAAAAAGGGGTGTCTCTCGGCCTCGATAATGAGATCTTTAGCCCTAAACTGTTTAATCAAACTCACCATCACACCTTAAACTTTGTATGTGACCGAGCACTACAATGCTCTCTACTAGTATAATTAGAGCAAACATCTGCATTAGAGAAAAATAACTCAAATGAGTTAATTTTCAAAAGAGCTAATGAAGGTAAAACGAAATGAAACATCTATGAACCACTTTCGATCATGATTAAAATAACAATCAAATCATAATCAAACCATGTTCAAACCATGATTGAACCTTCTTCACATCATAATCAAACCATCTTCGAACTATAATCAAATAATGGTTGAAATATGATCGAACTATCTTCGATCATGATTCGAGCAATCTCCGAACCACGATCAAACCATGATCTAATTGTCTTCGGACGATGATCGAACGATGATCGAACCATCTTTGAACATGGTTGAATTATCATTTGTTCGAACATTGTTTGATCATGATTAAAACCATAATTTGAACCATCTTTGAAATGCAGTAAATACAAAAGGAGAGCATTCTCCAACAGTTTAAAGTATATCAGAAAAAGTTTCAGTAAACAACATGATGTCAAACATAAACAAATAATAATCCCCAATAAAGCAAATAATCCAAAAATGCATATGAGACCATAACTTTTGGCATGGTTGCCTGTTATTTTTTTAAGCAAAAAAAAAAAGCTCAAAAATGCAACTAGATCCTGCTCGAAATATTATTTATACTCATACAATGCATTCTTATAGAAAAGACAAATTTTGCAAACAAAAAAGTATTTACCTTCAAAGCAATCTCCAAGCAAGCTAAACGATTAGATGGACGACTCAAAATTAGACTCCATAAAGTACCCAAACCCTGAGTAGCTCGATCGCCATCAAAAGCATCTTTCTTAAGGTGATCATAAACACTTGAGTAGCAAACATCCTCCAAAAATCTCAATGCAGAGTCGGGCAAAAATGGAGCTTCTCCAAGAAGTCTACTAAAGGACTTATCTGAAGCTGAAAATGAATCAATAAGGCCTTTTGCCTACAAGATTTAATGCTCATGTCAGAGATGCATGAAACATTTCTATAAAAAAACATTAAAAAAATACCAACACGAATAATTAACCGAAATTTAAAAACTCACACTAGATAGTAGAAATTTCTCATAATTACTCGCAGCAATGTTGGAACTTTCATTTGATTCAGATATCATAATAGCATGAATATGGTATAGCACAAGCATTGTGAGCTCATGTCCCTGAAAAGAGAGTCATAAGAGAAGCAATTCAGCAAGAAAACAAAACAAAGGGCATACAAAAAATATTTTCCAGGGAAAAATTTAATATTTAGAACAAAATATGAAAATTCAATAAAAGAAAATTACTTTAACTATGAACCATCTTCAAACGCATGCGTGTGTTTGGTTGAAATTACATTAATCCCTAATAAAATATATGAACCCACCAACAATTAGTTATCTACAACAAGATGGCAAATTATTTGCTGCCTTCCAAATTAATATATGCTTTAAATTATAGACAAAGAAGCCAAAGACGTACAAACATGGATTTTTTTTAAAATTTTGGCCAAAAAATAAGTATGAACTTTAAGTAGTGCCCTTTTTTTCTAAAAAATAAATCACAACCATTAAATATGGTTATTAAACTATGATTTAGTTCACAAAGTATTGCAGGACGATAGGAAAAAGTTAGAAGTTGAAAATTTCATATACTGAACTAAAAGCATAAGTTTATTATTAAATCATAGTTAAAATTGAAAAAAATCAAATGGTACTATTAGCGCAATATTATAGTTATAATTACTCTACTGCAACAATTAACTAAAAAAATAAAAACCTAATCAACCATAGGATAAAAGCAGAGATGTTCTGGAGCTATATAATGAACAAAAGCTTGAGCATTACAAAACAAAAACTTTCTACAAAAAATACAGCAACAAGTTATCAGCACTTTTTGACACCGGAGTGTTCCTTATAGTGTTCAGTGTGTAGCCATTATGTGTCTCTTTCTTTTTTTGATGTATTCGTTAATCCTGTAGCCATAAGAAAACACTATAAATAATCCCTGATTGTAGGCGGGAGACAGCTTTTTGAGTTTGAAAATTAATACACTCTGTTTTAGAGTCTCGTTCTGTATCCTGTTTGTTACAGGTGTGATCGCATTCTAGCCAGACGAAGGAGTTCGGAGGTTGGAATTCGAAGGAAGAGGTACATCCCTGTTTCTTGGAATGGTTGAATGCATCAATTGCCAATATTGTCCAATTACAACCGTATTGGACATTACAAGATGTGTTTAACCTATCTCTAAAAGTGGAGAAACAGCAACGCCCAAACAAATGGAGTCGTGGAAAAACTACAGTTACCGAGTTGGGAGATCATCGGAATTCATTCAAGAAACCGGAGGAAAAATCTACAGGAGTGACATCAGGGAATAAAGAAATTAGTAAAAATACAGTTGGAGCACAGAAGTTAGCTGGAAGTGGAGGTCTAGCCCCAAGGAAGTGTTTCAAATGTCAAGGCTTTGGTCACATTGCTTCAGGGTGTCCAAATCGAAGAATTATCACCCTTATGGAGGAGGCCGATCCTGAAACAGAAGAAGATTGTGAAGCCGAAGTAGAAGGTATGTCGCAATCACCCACGACTGAAACTACGATCATTACGGCAGATGAAGGAAGTCTACTTGTTCTTCGTAGATTGTTAAGCTCACAAAAAGAAGATGTTAGTCAAAGACATATTATTTTGTGCTTATGCTGCTCTCTTGGTCTCTCCTAAAAAATGGAGTGCTTGTCTCTTCTTTATAACTCTTACTAAGATATATTAATAGGAATATGTACAACGGATTTATAGAATCCTCATAAGCTCTCTTGCATCTGTGTAGTATGGACAGTCATTCACAAAAAATAAGATAGAAAAGGCTTGTGAGTTATTTTACAATAAACATGCAACACATAAACCAAAAATACACACAGGTGCTCTTCCCTAGTTTACATTTTAATGATTAGCAATGGTAAAAAAATTCTTGCCTATAAGCACCTTATTATTTTTCCAACTTAATGTCCTTGGTGCCCTTTCTCCAAAGAGATCAACATATCTCCTCCCCAGCTCTGGAATGGCTTCATAAATTAGAAACTATAGAAATATTGGATTCTAGTTTAAAATGCATGGTTTGGTTATTCTTCTTTGAATGTGGCCATGTAGTGCACCATATCCATTTTAGCCCTCCTAGTGTTCTCCTCCCAAATCATCCTACCCCACGGGTATCCAAAAATGCATTCTCAACATCAAACAAGTCAAGCATCTCAGTTAAAACAGATTTGTTTATCATAATTGGGGAGTACACAATCTACAAAAAGTGCACTCCATGAAAGCATTCTCCAAATCTTTATTTTTGAAGTTACCAAGCAGCCAACTACATATGCTTATTTTGGAACTCTTCAAATTGGAATTCTATAAATTGCAACCCAATGATGAAAGTAAACTCAACAACTTCAAATTTAATGTTCTTCCCTACAATGCTGGCATAGACGAGCATCCCTCATTCTCAAAATCAATCATCATGAATAACAATAGATAAAATCAGGGACCTAGACACCTGCGGTATAAGAGTTTTGAAGAACTAAAAAAAGGGGTGTCTCTCGGCCTCGATAATGAGATCTTTAGCCCTAAACTGTTTAATCAAACTCACCATCACCACTTAAACTTTGTATGTGACCGAGCACTACAATGCTCTCTACTAGTATAATTAGAGCAAACATCTGCATTAGAGAAAAATAACTCAAATGAGTTAATTTTCAAAGAGCTAATGAAGGTAAAACGAAATGAAACATCTATGAACCACTTTCGATCATGATTAAAATAACAATCAAATCATAATCAAACATGTTAAAATTCAAAATTAAGGTAAAGGTAGGAAGCTACAAATACGAGGAAGCAAGAACATGATTAAATATGTCACTCTCCTCTAAGGCTCTGTGGAAAAAGAACTTAATCACTACATATGTTAGAAACCAAGTGTCCAAAATATGTTGTTATCATGACAAGCTTTATTGAGAAAGATAGAGTGTATGATTTTCTTGCAAGATTAAATGCAAAGTTTGACCAAGTTAAAGTTAAGATCTTTGGCAAAGAGGACACACATTCACTATATGAGACCATTCTCTCATTTGTGCTGGAGGAAAGCCGACAAGAGGTAATGCAGGAACCAAAGGCTATTGAAGGTTCAATAATGATGACAACCAAAGAAACATTATGGAAGAAAAGAGGTAAGGATTCCTCAAAACTTAAAGACAATAAAGACTCTCTTTGGTGCATCTATTTGATAGAATGGTCCCACGGCCGGTCCTGGTAGCAGAATAGGGGAAGTTCCGCCCCCATCAATGTCGCCCCTTGATAGTGGGTTCCACAAGCTTAATTAGGGGGAATGAGGGGGGTTTAGGAGGAAATTTTTAAATTGAATGGGTTGTATGGGAATTATAGGGGATTAATGTTTGTTTAAGAGGGAATTGCTCCTAGGGTTTGTTTTTTTTATCTCAGTTTTTGGTTTCTTGCTGGGTGGGAAGTTCTTGCTCAAGTTGTTTAGGCATTAGCCGCCAGCTAGGGATTTGAGAGAGTCGAATCATTCTCTCTAATAGGGGATGCTATTGTATCTTATTTTTCTTCGCATAATCTTTAAATAAAAGGTGTTTGTCAACTTTCCCTTGTCGCTTGCTGATTTTTGTGCATGCTGATTTTTTTTGTAAGAAAGAGTCCCTTTTCTAACAAATTGGTATCAGAGCATCGATTCGGCATTTTTATGGCTGGGAGAAAAATGGAAGTATTGGTAGGGAGATATGGGACAATTAAAATTAGTTTTTGTGGAGAAGATTTCTGAATTTGAAAATCAATTTTCAGCTGTTCATGAAAAGATGGATGGAAAGTTTGCCATTGTGGAAGAAATCTTGAAGAGAAGCTGAGCCAAAGACGATGTCATCGAAGGCAAAGGGAGTCATCGACGATCAAGGGAAGTGGTAAAACTCAAATTCGACAAGGAGAGGAGAAAATCAAGAGTTAGAATTTTTGGAGGGAGATGGGATGCCTCCCCTAGAACTTATTTCTAGGGAGGAGATGAGTAGTGCGTTTGAACAAATGGGTGCTAATTTTTGGAGAAGGGAGGCTGATTTTGAGCGAAGGAGTGATGATATAGAAAGAAGAAGGGGGGATTTGAAGAAAGGTTTGGGTACGAGAACAAAAGGGAGGATCGGGACACTCGTGGAGGTCCACCAATTTGTGGGATGGGCGGTTATGGAGGACGTAGGGGAAACGGAGGCGAACCGAGAGCGAGGAAGCTGAAGATGCCCATCTTTAAGAAAATACAACAACGAAGCTGAACTACACCTATCAGATTAAATACCCTTGCTACAATAAATTTCATTAATAAACAACAAACCTATATAAAACTTTAGGGAAATAGTTCAAATCAAAACTAATTACACAACTTTTACATTATTACAATTCAACATATGCTTCTACAAGTCGAATTAATCCATTTGATGAGTAGAACACAATAGCATGTTTTTTATAATTTTTGTTAAAGTTAGTATTTTAGGGTATAATTTATCTTGTAAAATTGGGTATTCCATCAGTGGTGCCTAAATTGCTCCCTTATTAAAAAGCTTAAAGAATCAATATACTGCAAAAAAATGGCATAAAGATTTTCAAACTTTGGAACTATACCTTCAATAAATTAAAAGATCTCAACTTTTTATCTAACCATATGGGAGTATGAAAACTGTTAGAACCGCATTGTGCTTCCACGCCCACTCCTATCTCCTTTTCCTTGGAGTTGTCAACTAATCTTGACAATCAAGACTTGAAGGAGGTTGCTCCCCATTAATCTGGCATAGGGGATCAATGGCGTGTAAAAACATAGGCTTGTCAATTCTTTCCTAATAGATCTGTGAAATCCTTAATCAAATATTTCTTTTTCTTTTGTATCCTTCTTTTAAATCCTAATAATTGTGCATTACGCTTATGTATAATTTCAAGAAATGGGCTAAAAGCCCCAGCTTTCTCAACCTTTTTCTCTGTAGATACGCAATCAAGGGATTAATCTCCTATATCCTCCATCTCCTCCTGCAACTCCTATTTTATCTCATGCTCCTGCACGTCATCCACAATGTCAATTGAGTGAATGGTTGGATCAATCTCAAGCATCATCTCGCTCTGCTCATTTCTTCCATGCTCCTCCCTACTTCAAAAACTATGAACAAGATTGATCAAAACATCCAATTTTCGCTCCAGCCTTATTTGATTATTCTCTAACCTAATCTAGTTCCTCTTCAACTCATGCATAATGACAAAAAGCTACTTTAAACCTTTCATAGGATGGCATGGACTAACTTACAACTATATGTGCTTCTGCTGCCTCACTTGGTCTCTCCTAAAAAATGAGAGTGCTAGTCCTCTTCTTTATAACTCTTACTAAGATATATTAAATAGGAATATGTACAACGGATTTATAGAAGTCCTCATAAGCTCTATGCATCTGTGTAGTATGGACAGTCATTCACAAAAAATAAGATAGAAAAGGCTTGTGAGTTAATTTACATATAAACATGCAACACATAAACCAAAAATACACACAGGTGCTCTTCCCTAGTTACATTTTAATGATTAGCAATGGTAAAAAAATTCTTGCCTATAAGCACCTTATTATTTTTCCAACTTAATGTCCTTGGTGCCCTTTCTCCAAAGAGATCAACATATCTCCTCCCCAGCTCTGGAATGGCTTCATAAATTGAAACTATAGAAATATTGGATATCTAGTTAAAATGCATTGGTTTGGGTTATTCTTCTTTGAATGTGGCCATGTAGTGCACCATATCCATTTTTAGCCCTCCTAGTGTTCTCTCTCCCAAATCATCCTACCCCACGGGTATCCAAAAATGCATTCTCAACATCAAACAAGTCAAGCATCTCAGTTAAAACAGAATTATGTTTATCATAATTGGGGAGTACACAATCTACAAAAAGTGCACTCCATGAAAGCATTCTCCAAATCTTTATTTTTGAAGTTACCAAGCAGCCAACTACATATGCTTATTTTGGAACTCTTCAAATTGGAATTCTATAAATTGCAACCCAATGATGAAAGTAAACTCAACAACTTCAAATTTAATGTTCTTCCCTACAATGCTGAGCATAGACGAGCATCCCTCATTCTCAAAATCAATCATCATGAATAACAATAGATAAAATCAGGGACCTAGACACCTGCGGTATAAGAGTTTTGAAGAACTAAAAAAAGGGGTGTCTCTCGGCCTCGATAATGAGATCTTTAGCCCTAAACTGTTTAATCAAACTCACCATCACACCTTAAACTTTGTATGTGACCGAGCACTACAATGCTCTCTACTAGTATAATTAGAGCAAACATCTGCATTAGAGAAAAATAACTCAAATGAGTTAATTTTCAAAAGAGCTAATGAAGGTAAAACGAAATGAAACATCTATGAACCATTTTCGATCATGATTAAAATAACAATCAAATCATAATCAAACCATGTTCAAACCATGATTGAACCTTCTTCACATCATAATCAAACCATCTTCGAACTATGATCAAATAATGGTTGAAATATGATCGAACTATCTTCGATCATGATTCGAGCAATCTCCGAACCACGATCAAACCATGATCTAATTGTCTTCGGACGATGATCGAACGATGATCGAACCATCTTTGAACATGGTTGAATTATCATTTGTTCGAACATTGTTTGATCATGATTAAAACCATAATTTGAACCATCTTTGAAATGCAGTAAATACAAAAGGAGAGCATTCTCCAACAGTTTAAAGTATATCAGAAAAAAGTTTCAGTAAACAACATGATGTCAAACATAAACAAATAATAATCCCCAATAAAGCAAATAATCCAAAAATGCATATGAGACCATAACTTTTGGCATGGTTGCCTGTTATTTTTTTAAGCAAAAAAAAAAGCTCAAAAATGCAACTACTATCCTGCTCGAAATATTATTTATACTCATACAATGCATTCTTATAGAAAAGACAAATTTTGCAAACAAAAAAGTATTTACCTTCAAAGCAATCTCCAAGCAAGCTAAACGATTAGATGGACGACTCAAAATTAGACTCCATAAAGTACCCAAACCCTGAGTAGCTCGATCGCCATCAAAAGCATCTTTCTTAAGGTGATCATAAACACTTGAGTAGCAAACATCCTCCAAAAATCTCAATGCAGAGTCGGGCAAAAATGGAGCTTCTCCAAGAAGTCTACTAAAGGACTTATCTGAAGCTGAAAATGAATCAATAAGGCCTTTTGCCTACAAGATTTAATGCTCATGTCAGAGATGCATGAAACATTTCTATAAAAAAACATTAAAAAAATACCAACACGAATAATTAACCGAAATTTAAAAACTCACACTAGATAGTAGAAATTTCTCATAATTACTCGCAGCAATGTTGGAACTTTCATTTGATTCAGATATCATAATAGCATGAATATGGTATAGCACAAGCATTGTGAGCTCATGTCCCTGAAAAGAGAGTCATAAGAGAAGCAATTCAGCAAGAAAACAAAACAAAGGGCATACAAAAAATATTTTCCAGGGAAAAATTTAATATTTAGAACAAAATATGAAAATTCAATAAAAGAAAATTACTTTAACTATGAACCATCTTCAAACGCATGCGTGTGTTTGGTTGAAATTACATTAATCCCTAATAAAATATATGAACCACCCACCAACAATTAGTTATCTACAACAAGATGGCAAATTATTTGCTGCCTTCCAAATTAATATATGCTTTAAATTATAGACAAAGAAGCCAAAGACGTACAAACATGGATTTTTTTTAAATTTTGGCCAAAAAATAAGTATGAACTTTAAGTAGTGCCCTTTTTTTCTAAAAAATAAATCACAACCATTAAATATGGTTATTAAACTATGATTTAGTTCACAAAGTATTGCAGGACGATAGGAAAAAGTTAGAAGTTGAAAATTTCATATACTGAACTAAAAGCATAAGTTTATTATTAAATCATAGTTAAAATTGAAAAAAATCAAATGGTACTATTAGCGCAATATTATAGTTATAATTACTCTACTGCAACAATTAACTAAAAAAATAAAAAACCTAATCAACCATAGGATAAAAGCAGAGATGTTCTGGAGCTATATAATGAACAAAAGCTTGAGCATTACAAAACAAAAACTTTCTACAAAAAATACAGCAACAAGTTATCAGCACTTTTTGACACCGGAGTGTTCCTTATAGTGTTCAGTGTGTAGCCATTATGTGTCTCTTTCTTTTTTTGATGTATTCGTTAATCCTGTAGCCATAAGAAAACACTATAAATAATCCCTGATTGTAGGCGGGAGACAGCTTTTTGAGTTTGAAAATTAATACACTCTGTTTTAGAGTCTCGTTCTGTATCCTGTTTTGTTACAGGTGTGATCGCATTCTAGCCAGACGAAGGAGTTCGGAGGTTGGAATTCGAAGGAAGAGGTACATCCCTGTTTCTTGGAATGGTTGAATGCATCAATTGCCAATATTGTCCAATTACAACCGTATTGGACATTACAAGATGTGTTTAACCTATCTCTAAAAGTGGAGAAACAGCAACGCCCAAACAAATGGAGTCGTGGAAAAACTACAGTTACCGAGTTGGGAGATCATCGGAATTCATTCAAGAAACCGGAGGAAAAATCTACAGGAGTGACATCAGGGAATAAAGAAATTAGTAAAAATACAGTTGGAGCACAGAAGTTAGCTGGAAGTGGAGGTCTAGCCCCAAGGAAGTGTTTCAAATGTCAAGGCTTTGGTCACATTGCTTCAGGGTGTCCAAATCGAAGAATTATCACCCTTATGGAGGAGGCCGATCCTGAAACAGAAGAAGATTGTGAAGCCGAAGTAGAAGGTATGTCGCAATCACCCACGACTGAAACTACGATCATTACGGCAGATGAAGGAAGTCTACTTGTTCTTCGTAGATTGTTAAGCTCACAAAAAGAAGATGTTAGTCAAAGACATATTATTTTCCAAACTAGATGCACAGTTGGTGGAAAAGTATGTCAAATGATTATTGACAGTGGGAGTTGCGAAAATGTGGTATCAAATACCATGGTGGAAAAACTGGCACTGACTACAGAAAATCATCCCAAACCATATACTTTGTCTTGGATACAAAAAGACAATGAAGTTAAGGTAACCAAAAGGTGTCTCGTCAAATTCTCTATTGGCACTTTTGAAGAACAAGTATGGTGTGATGTAGTTCCTATGGATGCTTGTCACCTTTTGTTGGGCCGCCCATGGCAGTTCGACCGAAAAACTATACATGATGGTGAAACGAATTCTTATTCTTTCAAATACAACAACAAGAAAATTGTGTTGGCTCCCCTACAGGGATCTCAATCTAATCAACAGAGCCCTCAACTGTTGACAAGACCCTTATTCCTGAAAGCTTTCAAAGAAGCTGGAATTGGTTTTCTGTTAATTGTAATGTTAGCCAATGATTTCAGTTGCGGTGATGCAGCGGAGGTACAAGATATATTGGACAACTATAGAGATGTTCTTACAACTGAACTACCTTCAGAACTTCCACCCGAAAGGCAAATTCAGCATGCTATTGATTTTGTACCTGGAGCAGTGATTCCTAACCGCCCAGCTTACAGACTCCGACCGGATGAACAGATTGAACTCAAACGACAAGTCCAGGAGTTACTAGATAAAGGACTTGTGAGACATAGCGTCAGTCCTTGTGCCGTGCCCGCCTTATTAGTTCCAAAGAAAGATGGAACTTATAGGATGTGTATTGACAGCAGATCGGTTAACAAAATTACTGTGAAGTACCGATTTCCAATTCCACGCATTGAAGATCTGTTTGATCAGCTACAAGGGTCGTCCATTTTTTCCAAATTGGATTTGAGGAGTGGTTACCATCAGATACGGATGAGACAGGGAGATGAATGGAAGACAGCATTTAAGACCCACGAAGGATTATATGAATGGTTGGTTATGCCGCTTCGGCTTGACCAATGCACCCAGAACGTTCATGCGTCTCATGAACCATATATTACAACCTTTTCTTACTAAGTTTGTGATTGCCTATTTTGATGATGTCCTTATCTATAGCCATGATCTTCAAGAGCATCGTCTGCACCTCAGACAAATACTCGATCTCCTCAGAGAGCAACAATTGTTTGTGAATCTTGACAAATGTCAGTTTGCTGTCTCTCACATTTCTTTTCTGGGGTATGAACTTTCAGCCGAAGGTTTAAAGGTGGATTTAAACAAGATTGAAGCAATTCGTAATTGGCCTACTCCCAAGTCATTCACTGATATCCGAAGGTTCCATGGGTTAACATCGTTCTACCGGCGGTTTATTCGTAATTTTAGCTCTGTTGCTGCTCCAATGACAGAGCTTTTGAAAACTGAGTCCAGGAAACCATTGCTAATCATAATCGAAAATGCCAAAAACAAGCCAATAAATCTAGACGACAGCTGGAGTTTAAAGAAGGTGATCTGGTGTGGATTTATCTACGCAAAGAACGTTTTTCCCGCGGAGCCTATGCCAAGTTAAGTCCAAAAGCAGATGGTCCTTTTCGCGTCGTCAAGAAGATCAACAACAATGCTTACCAAATTGATCTCCCAGGTGATTACAATATTTCAGCTACTTTCAACGTAGCTGACTTAATGCCTCATTATGAACTTGATAGCTCTCTTACCCCGGGGGAATGACACCGGAGTGTTCCTTATAGTGTTCAGTGTGTAGCCATTATGTGTCTCTTTCTTTTTTTGATGTATTCGTTAATCCTGTAGCCATAAGAAAACACTATAAATAATCCCTGATTGTAGGCGGGAGACAGCTTTTTGAGTTTGAAAATTAATACACTCTGTTTTAGAGTCTCGTTCTGTATCCTGTTTGTTACAGGTGGTGATCGCATTCTAGCTAGACGAAGGAGTTCGGAGGTTGGAATTCGAAGGAAGAGGTACATCCCTGTTTCTTGGGTTTGTATCGATAGCTAATCTCTCATTTTTATCACTGTGTCGGCGTCACCTTTGCTCTGGTTGTATTTATTTAAGTCGATTATAAGTTCTTGTTTCTTCTGGTTATTTTAAGTTTTTTTTTTTTTTTTTTTTTTTGCGCAGTAGATAGGTTCAAAGCTATGCTCTCTTCTTTTACTGTAAATTCGGAAAAAATGATGTTGTTTTAATATAATTATTGAAGATAAATTTTCAGTGGTAGCATATGGTTCTGAGGTTAAGTAGTGCTTCCTTTGAATATTTGTTGGTTTAAAGAGAAGGAAAATGTCTGGTGGAAAGTTCTCTATAAATGAAACATGAAAAAGCTTGCAGCATAGCTCAACATCAAAGCAACAAGTGCAAAAAAGCATTTGCAGAATTAACTTCAAAAGCAATTCGTTGGATATTTCAAGAAGTGGAAAAAACTAAACGAGCCATCCTTCTGGCTGTTAGACTCGAGATGAGTCAATAAAAAAAAACACCAGTAAATATCCCATTTATCAACCAGTAAGAAAACAAATGACAAACACCCTGACCTACTAAGAGCAAAAAGATAAGCGCCAAAAAGTTGCATATGACAAGAAGAAGCTACAGAAAGAATTCCCTTAAGAAAGGAAATACCACCTAAAATACATGAATCTGAGAGAAATTATATGTCACACATCAAGCAGAGATTTTACGATTGGCACACTTCTTTAGGATGGCATAGGAAACTTTAGTAAAACTTACTAGCACAACGTGCCATCCCCTAAAATTGATATTTTAGTAAGCAGCAGATTTGGGTCGACTAAGTAGAGAAGAAACCATGAGCAAGGATGGACTCTACAACTTTATGGGTATCAAGCACATATCAGCCAAGAAAGAGTAGGGCTGTCAATACCTGACACGACCCGCCAACCCGACCCGAACCCGACCCGGAAAATCCGGGTTTGGGTCAACCCGTGAAAGAAACGGGTCGGGTTTGGGTTGAAGGATTTGACCCGTTTATATATTCGGGTCGGGTTCAGGTCAACCCGTCAACCCGCGTGTCGACCCGAATAACCCGCTAAACTCGTTTTAATAAAAATATAAAATCTTAAATCCCGAGTTCGCCTCAATCCTCATCGCCTATTCCTCTATTCGCCTGTTCGAGACTTCGAGAGGGTTCTAGGGTTTCATTTCTCGATTTCTCTGTTTCTCCTCGCTCTCAACCTCTCACGCTCTGGCTTTGGGGTGGAGCCGTGGAATCGACGAATCGTGGAGGAGCTGATGGAGGTTTCTTGATATCTTCTTCTAATCTTCTGAGTTCTGAAACATCTGGCATTCTGGCTTCGGTTTAGGGTTTTTCTTCCTTGAATCATCTTCCTTTCTCCATTTCTCAGTTGCGACTTGCAACGGTTGGCAATATCTTGAATAACTCTTAAATCTTAAATATTTGTAGTGTTGGTTTGATACTTTGATGGTGGTCGGTTGTTTCGATTTCTATTTAAGATTTTTTTTTTTTTTTGAGGATTTATTCTTATAAGACTATAAATTCTTCTTCTTCCTTTAGTTCCTTATGAGTTATGAGTATAAGTTAACTGTATGTGCCATGGCCGACTTTTCTAGTTTTCTGGAGACTAGAGTATGCTGCACATTTTCTTGCTAAAAAGTTCTGCTTCTTCCTTCTCTTATAGTTATACTGTTAGTTAGAGTTTCGTTTAGTGATTTACTATTACAGTTTTCCAATTTTCTTGCTGTTGAGATTACGGCTTGGTCCGTTGGTTGCTTGGGTCTCTTGGAGTTATCGGGTTGCTGACTTGCTTTTGCTGTTAGCCTGTAGGCCCTGTAAAGTTGTATAACTATTAACTGATTAACTGTATTCATGTTATTATGGAATATTGGAATATGGAGAATGCCAGAATGGGTTGTTGTTGATGCTAATTGCTTGTGTTATGAGTTGTTGATGCTTGTTGTTGATATTATGAGTACAATTTTGTGTTTTTATGTTTAGATGCAGGATTCTAATATAATTGTTGCGAGTAATCCTTCTGAGCATAATGAAATAAATGAACATGTGCATGCTCCTGTTGATAATGAAGTGGAATGTGATAGTGATGAGTTGAACAATCCCATTCCAACTGAGGGAAGTGTTCATAGAAAGAAGAGGAAGTTGACTTCTACGGTATGGGGTCATTTTGAAATGTTGCCGCTTGCAGATGATGGCAAAAATCGTTGCAAATGTAAGAAATGTGGTGCAAAATACTTATGTGATAGTAAAAATGGTACATGAAATTTAAAACGCCACTTGCAAAACTGTAAGAAAAAGTCTCAAGATATTGGTCAACTTATACTTCAAAGTAACTCAAGCACTTCTATGTCGATGATTTCAAATAAATTTGATTCTGAAGAATTTCGTTGCTTATTTACTACATGTATAGTCCAGCATGATTTACCATTTCAGTGTGTGGAGTGGGAAGGTTTAAGAACATTACTTCATTACTTACGACCTGATTTACAGTTTATTTCTAGAAATACGGCAAGAAATGATTGCAAGAAGATGTTTAATAAGGAAAAAATTCAAATCGAAGCCATTCTACGTAGTTGTAAGGGTAGAGTATCTTTAACTTCTGATCTATGGACTTCCATCAACACAGATGGTTTTATTTGCTTGACTGCACATTTTGTTAATAATAACTGGAGGTTGCAGAAAAAAGTGATAAATTTTGCTTTCATGCCACCTCCACATGATGGACTTGCATTATTCGAGAAACTTCATCAATTTTTGGTTGAATGGAAACTGGATAGCAAGCTTTTTAGCATCACTTTAGACAATGCTTCTGCAAATACTGTTTCTGTTGATTTTCTACGAAATCAATTGAATTTGAAAAATGGTCTTCTATGCAATGGTCAGTTTTTCCATATCAGGTGTTGTGCACATATTATAAATCTTATTGTGCAGGAAGGTTTGAAAGAAATTGATTCATTTGTTATGAAGGTTCGTGAGAGCATTAAATATGTTAAGGGTTCTCAATCAAGAAAACAAAAGTTCCTTGAATGTGTGAGTCAAAGTTATCTTGCAAATAACAAAGGTTTAAGGCAAGACGTACCAACTAGATGGAATTCAACTTTTATTATGTTGGATAGTTCAATTTACTTCAGACGTGCGTTTATGCATTTAGAGTTGGGTGACTCCAACTACAAGTGTTGCCCTACAAATGTTGAGTGGGATAAAATGATGAACATTTACAAGTTTTTGGCACCCTTCTATGAAATCACTAATTCAATTTCTGGATCTAAGTACACTACTGCTAATCTGTATTTTCCATGTATCTCTACTGCATATGCCACATTGAAGTATGAAATGTCTTGTGGGCCGGATTATATTAAAAAAATGATATTTGTCATGATTGCCAAATTTGAGAAGTATTGGTCAGAATTCAGTGTAATTTTAGCCATTGCTGTAATTCTTGACCCAAGATATAAATTTAACTTTGTCGAGTGGTGTTACAAGAAATTGTATGTGGGGGATTATATGGCCGAGCTTGAAAAGGTGAAGGAAAACTTGGAGAATTTATTTTCTTGCTACGCAACAACCAATGAGGAAATCTCAACCCCTGAATCACAAACATCCCAATCATTTACACAAAGGACTTCTTCAATTTCTACTTCATCAACAATTCTCAAATCACAATTCCTTCAGGTTCTACTGTTTTACTTTTCCATTTAATTCTTCATGTTTTATTTTTGATCCAGAGAGATGGGAGAATTTATTTTCTTGCTATTCTGCACAGGATTATGATTCTTTTCAAGTAGAAGTAACAATGCCTAAAAAGTCAGAGCTTGAAAGTTACTTGGATGATCCTAGGTTGGATAGGAATTCTGAGTTAGATATTTTACATTATTGGAAATTAAACCAGTTCAGGTTTCCTCAAGTCTCAAGAATGACTCGTGATGTTTGGTGCATACCGATTTCCACTGTGGCATCTGAAAGTACTTTTAGCAATAGTGGTCGAGTTCTCGACCAATATCAAAGTGCATTGAAACATGATATTGTGGAAGCGTTGGTATGCACAAAAGATTGGTTGTTTGGTGATCAAGGTAACAATTATTACTTTATTGAATTTAGTGTATGAGTGTATAAAAGGTAACAAATTCATATTGCTGCTTTTGTAGTAGATACCAAAGATCCAAAGCTTGATGCTGTGACAGATGATATAATGGGTTTTAATTTCGACGAAACTCAAACGATCAACCCTAAAGACTCAGTGAATTTAGCATCTTAAGTCTTATTCTTATTTCTTCACTGCTTTATGTTCACTGCTTTATAGTTTATGCTCTATGTTGAGAAGTGAGGGAGACAATCTGATTTTTAATCTTCACTGTTTTATGTTGTTAATGTTAAGCTTGTTGTTGCAGTAGTGCAGTGTTAATTTTCTGTCAATCTGTCATTGTTTTGCTGGTGGCTGAATGCTGGAGGTATAACTGAAAGTCTGAAACTGGTGGCTGTTAATCCTGCTTCATGTTATAACTTGGTGAAGTTATGCACATAATGGGTTTTAATTTCATGTTATAACTGCTGGTGGCTGTTAATCCTGCTGCAGTAGTGCCATGCCGGTATAACTGATGGTATATTCAATATTGGTATTTGGTATAACTGCTTCATGTTAATTTTCTGTCATTATTTTGCTGTTAATCCTGTTATTGGTCGCTATTTGAATGTTTTGGGTAAATAAATATCATCTGTTGAGTATAACTGATGGTATATTGCCATATTGGTATAACTGGTGGCTTGCAGCTGACTAGCTGAGTGTGAAAATTGGAATTTTTGCTTGGAAATTGAAATTTGAGGCTCTGAGCTGCAGCTTGCAGCTGCTTAGGCCTACAGCTGCTGAACAGCTAAAGTGCTGAATGCCTGAATGGCTGAATGCTGATGTTTATAAATTATAAGGCGATAATGAAGAACTTGGTGAAGTTATGCATTAGTTGCGACACACAATTAGATGCAACCGGGTTATAAATTGGTTTGGTTTGAGCAGATATTATTTAATTGAATAGAACATTACCAATTTGTAACTTTGGTTGGCATATTTTCTGTTCTAGTTGCAGATGATGTTTCTTTGCTAGGTTCATCCTGAGCCTACGGCCCTACGGCTTTTATTTGTTTATTTCTTTTGCAGGCATGCAGGTTCAATAATATAAAGTTAAAGGGTGAAAGACAAAAAGGAGCTCGCAAGTCACCACTCGCGGACTCGCCAGACTTTGACACTTTTAGAATTTAGACTTTTAGTTAACTTGTTAATTGTATTTCTTTTTTTATAATCTTGTATTTTATTGTAACTTGTAAATTGTAATCTTGTATTGTAACTTGTCAATTATTAACTTGTAATCATCTATTTTATTGTAAGTGTCACTTGTATGCATTATTAACTTGTAATCTTGTTGTCAATTATTGCACTATGGCTGTATGCCTCACCTGTATGCATTTTTCCTTTAAAAGCAACAAAAAAAAATTATAAAACCAATTATCGGGTTGCCGGGTCGGGTTAACCCGGCAACCCGTGTAAGACAAGAAAAATGAGGATTGTTCGGGTCAGCGGGTCGTGTCGGGTCAACCCGTAACCCACTCGGGTCGGGTCCGGGTTGGAAGGTCTAACCCGTTTGGGAAAACGGGTCGGGTTCGGGTTGACCCGTTTAAATTTGGGTCGGGTCGGGTTCGACCCGAACCCGACGGGTTGACCCGAATTGACAGCCCTAAGAAAGAGTTATCTAGACCGCTATAGCAACAAGTTACAAATTGATTTTGAAATTTGAGTCCCTGAAATTCTTAACATCATAGTGAAGAAAAGGTCAACAAGAAATTTCGTTGCCATTCAGTGCTCGTAAGATCCTCCAGCAACCACCAAGGCAACCAAAGAGGAGAGGATTAGGACAATGACTGTGAAAAAACGGCTCTATTGCTGGAGATAATTAAAAACACCATATTACCAAAATGGAACCTGTCTAATATGATGGAAAGATTAACCCACACCCACCGAAAAAGATCAAAAGAGAATAAGAATTAAAAATAATTGGAACCATTTACTTGAACCCATTATTGTTCACAAAATTAAAACCTGGCCACTTACCACACATCTTAGAATGGGATCTAGCAGATACTTTATTCTAATAATTCAAAGAAATAATTCAGACAGTTCCACCTCCTTGTGACCTTCTTATCACTTCGATAGCTTAAAAAAAGCAACACTCTTGAGCCTGTTCAAGTTAAGATAACTAAGGAGAAATTTGTTTAGTTAAACTGAATTTAGTTCAACGAGATTTCCCCTGGCGCTTGATAAGGAATTATTTAGATCTAGGGTCGAAACTCATAAAACATTCCCATTACAGGAGAACACATTCAAATCTCAATCAAGGTAGTCACTTAAGCACAACTTTTAGCCTAAGATTTAGTTAATAGAAAGTGGCTTGGGGGATATAGATAAACCTGATCAAGATCTCATATTTCCGACATCATTTCGAGTCTGCCAATAAACCTACTATGCTAAAATCATAGGGCTTTTAGATGTAACATCTTGGAAGTCCGGTTAACAATCATGGATTGCCTCCTCTTCAAACAACCTGAGTAGACCGAATTGGAAGAATGTTTTGCAAATATACTTTTAAGGTTGCCATCAACAATTCATTAACAAAGAACTTGCCATAATGAATAATTCAAACATGCACACATTGTCATGTGGGGTTCAAAGGTACTAAACATGACTACTAATGACCAATTGTCCATAAGTTATTTTTCTTACTAAGAGAAGAGTATCAAGACACTTGGGGGCTTAGTTGGATTTGTTAGAAAGTGATTCAAAATTTTAAGAAACCTTGACTATAGGAGTAAGTACCTTAGTCCAATATACCAAAGACATGACCACTCAAGGTGGATTAGCTTCATTAAAGAGGGCTTGTCATTTTAGGTATAATGAATTGCCCAAAGGCCCGAAGCATAGCCAATCAAGGTTCAGAGGTACTTTAAATGATAAAAAATGACTCGAAGGCTTGGTACGATCGACCCAATTTTAGAGCAAACTCTAGTTTACCCTCAAGGTGATTTCATATGAATATTTGCTTTGGATTTTATATCTTAGTTATGTGTAATGACACCTTTTGTTGTGAATTTGTAGCCAATGTCAAAATGACTTAGCCTTTGAAGGCTAATCCCTTACTAATGAGGTTAGCATAAATGTGGTAGAGGATATTTCTATGTATTCATGAGTTGCTTTGAGCAAGGAGTCATAAGCTAAGCCTGGGTTTTCGGCAGCTCATTGCATAAAAATGTATTTAACTTGGTCTAATTCGACAAGTTTTGTCATGTAAGTACAATCTAGAGGTTGCCAGACTTGTTGGCTTTGAGTTAATAGAATTGAGGGGACTTAATGATTAACACAAGTTAATCTTGTTTAATTGATTTTGAAAGTCAAGGCTAAGGTCCTAGAGGAAGGTCTATCTTGTCGAAGGTTGGAGCTTACAACATAAGTCTGCTTAGAGATTGAGTTCAATTGAACTTATTAGGGGTAGATAGTCCATGATAAAAAGATTCAATTTTAGACTAAAATTGTTTGTGGCTTACTAACAAGTAATTGTAACTGAATTTTGGTTAATGAGCTTGATGGTATAAGAATTGGCCTAAGTTGTTATGTGATGACCTTTATTACAGCATGGTAAAGTTAGGTATAAAAACTTACGGTAGGCAGAAATGGCTCAAAATTTATATTTGTATCATGAACTTAATTCAAACTTGGATCTTACAACCTAGGAAAGACCATGCAAGGTTTTGATTCAATGGGCTTGTTGGTTTTATGGCAGTCCTATTAATCGAATTGTTAGTTCCTTTAGTTTGCTTTTCTATTGCAAAATCAGTTCAAAGGTTGTGCCTTACATCTAAGGCAAAGCTCAAAGTGGGCTTACAACCTAGGTACAAGGGAAGCCCAAACATGGGACTCACAACTCTAAATATCAAAAAGGCCCATTTATGTGACTTATAACCATAAGGAAAAGAAAGCTCCTTAGGAGGTAGATTGAATTTTTAATTTAACCAAATTTTCCCTAATGATCGGCATCAGGGTATATTTAGTTCTAAGGTTCCACTTCCTATGAGCACAAGCCCTCATAGTTAATTATCTCTTCTAACACGTAGAAGAGCACTCTCGATTAACGATGAAAGTATATTTAGTTGTGCAAGAAGTATAAAAGTGTGCAAGTGTTTTGGTCTTAGTTATGGCGGATAAAGGTACACCCGATTAAGATCCCACGATTCCGTCGTCCCGGGTATACCGTGGGTTTCAGTCAACCAACACTAACAATCTTTGATTGTAGTGTCCAAGGAAGATAATTAGCAACCATAAATTGCCTCCTCTCAGGGATATGTAGATTTTAATTTGGTTTGGTTTAGTTTGGGTTGGGATGTAGGGTTCCACTTGGGAATTGCCCATGGTTTAGTTTTAGGTTAGGTCTTATGACCCTGTTTAGGAGTTGCATGTAGTTTGGATTTGGTTCGGGGCTTACGGCTTCCATTGAAAGTAGCCTGTGTAACGGGTCTCATGGCTTTGTTTTGGAAGTAGCCCGTGTAGTGGGTCTTACAGCTTCATTTGGAAGTAGCCAAAATATGGGTTAAGAGTGGGTCTTCCTGCCCAGGTGACGGGTCTTACGGCCTCTATTAAAGGTGGCCCATAGAAGGGTCTAGGGTTATGTTGCTACCTAGATATTTCCCCTAGAGTTAGACTTATGGCTTCTCTACTAGAAGTTACCAGAAAGCAAGTCTTACAACCTAGCCCTATAGGCTAAGCTGTCTAGCATTCAGAGAGAATAAGTTTTAGGATTATTTTCCCAATGTATGTGACTTACTGCTTCACTTAGAAGTGGCCCATATGTGTATGTTTAGGGTAAGTTGGACTATACCAATAGAGGCTCTTGTTTTTAGTTGTTTGCTAATGTGCAACTAGATTGTAGTTTTCAATTGTTTACTAGCCCGACACTAGTGTTTGCTACAGCACCCTATTTTTCTTTAAGTACTCGCTTTAACAGTTAGTTTCAGTAGTTAGCTTTACTCTTTCCAGTACTAAATTTATTTACTTTGTGCTAACTTTTGCTTACTTATTTGCAAGTGCTCGTGACCTGCAATTACAGTAGCTGGAGCTTGAAGCCCATGGGTTGTAGTTTGCAGCTGTAGAGAGGGGACCTCACAAGTAGCTTAGAGAGTTGCTGCGAGTTTGAGAGCTGGAGAGTTGTTTAGTAGTTTGTACTTAAATTGCATAGTGGAAAACATTTATTTTTGTATTCTTTCTTTTTTTCGCAATAATTAGTTAATTAAATGATTTTAAAGTTATTTTCTAAAATTAACCGCTCAGCTCGTTAATTAAAATGTATTTTAAAATTATTTAATATTTTAATTAAATTATTAATTAAATTGGTGGCTCAAAGGATTTAATTTATTAAGGGATTAAAATTTAATTAATTGGTTTTTAAAATATTTTAAAATTATTTCATTATTAATTAAATTATTTGCTCAATTTTAAAGATTAATTTTTTAATTAGTCGATTTGTTAATTAAAAGATTGAAATCAATTAGTTCAATCAATTAAGGTTTTGATTTTATTTGAAATATTATATTAAATTGATCAGTTATTTAATTATTTGAATTTTTCTTTTACTTAATTTAATTAAGTTGGGAATTTTAATTTAACTACTCCGTTTTGTTGATTAAATGATTTTAGTTTAATTTAGAGTTTTAATTCTAAATTGAATCCTATATTAGTTAAAGTTTTAGTCAATTATTAAATTAATATTTGATTAATTAACGTATTTTATTAATTAGCAACTCTCTCAATAAATTTAATTAATCAATTAATATTTTAAATTTTTATGTTAATTAGTTAATTTAGGTTAACTAGTTGAATTAATCATTTAGTTCATTAGGTTAAAATTTTAATTTTATTAAAGAGTCAGCTAATTAAACTAGTTAATTAATTAGAAATTTTAAATTTAACTATTTTAATTACAATAATTAAATTTAAGGTTTTCATTAATTACATTAATGTTTGATCAATCAAAACTTCTCAACTTTCCAATGTGGTAGTCTCTCGGTGATATTTTGGTAGCTTCCCAACGTGCCCTCCCCATGAGGGGAGGTTAGGGAAGGCACTCGCCTTTTTGAATCGACTCAACCAAATCAAATCGACGGCAAGACTTCGAGGAAGCGAATCGACCCCAGAATTGGTCTTCGAGCCTTCTATCTGCTCGGCCAAATCAAATCGATGGCCAAGGGCTTTGGGGGGTCGGGGCCGAATCAACCCCGGGATTCCTCCGATTAGTGATTGTGGCGCTGCCTTTTTAGTGTTAAAAATAAAATTATTATTATTATTATTGTTATTATTATCATTATTAAATATAATAATAACTATTATTTTACTAATAATAATTAATTATCTCTTCTTCTCTTCTCACCATCTTCAAATCAAGAATCACTGGATCAGACGAACAAAAGAAGGCTCGCGGTTGGTGTCGCGTGAAAGAAAGATTGGTAGCAGGAGAGCTTATGAATCTTGTTTACCTGCGGATTGGAGGTCCCAAGCAAAATTGGGCATTTGTTTCTATTCGCCTAGGAGACTGGCTTGTTCGCGTGTGGAACCGGAGCCGGAGGTTTGATCAGATTCATTCACGTGTGGGGGAAGGCGGACGTCGGGCTCAGAAGGTGGAGGCTGATCTCGACTAGAGTGGCCGAAGGGAGGGAAGCCGGTGTGCCTCTGGTCTTGCTCGTGTGAGAGAGGACAGCGGCAAGCAGCGCGATGGCCCAGGTTTGATCCAATCGCGTGAAGGAGGTCGATGGCGGGCAGGCCTTCGAGTCTTACTCGCATGAGGAGACAAACGGGATCAGGGCTTGGTTGCAGGTCTTGCGTCCAAACGGAGGAGGATCGAGTAAGAGGGAGAGAGATGCTCGATTCTAAGAGCCAGAGAGTTTGAATGCCTTGGGGTTTCTATTTGTGTGCCTCTTTGAATGATAGAGGTAGAGCATTTTATGTCGTGGGAGGAGCGGTTGCTTTCATAATATGGAATGATCGTGGGTCGGTGGATAGGCAAACGGTCAACATAAGCATAGTAAGGTGATGATTTAGTAGAACTTTTTGATCAACTGGGAGTCAACATGCTCAAACTCAGGTCTATTGACCATCTCTCTGAGCAACCAGGCCAACAATATGCGTGTTTGAACTAAAGCATTGGAGACATCACATAGTCCTTAGATGGGCATTTTGGTAATTTGTTATCCCCGAGAGAACATTAAAGTCATCTTAAGTTAGGTGGAAATCAACTAAAACCTTTAGTTTGAATTTGAGACCATTCATATACATCATGTTTTTCAATACATCAACACAATTTTCAATGCATTAGCATGAATGTTAGAATTGGTGGGTTATTTATAATTATCATTTAAATGCGGCTTGAATGATTTAATGCCCATGCATACTTTTAAAACCTTGGCGCACTTTTTTAGTGCATTACCATGCTTCTCAAAGTATCAACTTTTATAATAGTGCCTCATGCATGATTTAAGAATGCTCAGGCTATCCATAAGAGTTATTTGCCCCTTTAATCATCTTATGGAATATTTGTGGTGCATTGGCACGATTCGAACATGAATTTAAGCATTTGCCCCATTAACATGCTTTTAAAAGTTGTTGTCATGTAGTCGCATGTCAACTAGTTGCCACAATTACATCGAGATAGGAAAAATGTGGCTTGTGATTGAATGAATATGTAAATGGTCTAGCTTTTTTTTATTCATTATTTAAGAAATAGATCTCGCATTTTTTACATGGTGGTTGAATGCTTCTATGACAATTTATAATTTTTTAAGCCATAGGGCCTACTTTCATGTGCTCTGTTATTTAATTGGCTTGAATTATTCCATACGGGATTTTTATTTACTATTTAGGCTATGGGTCATAGCCCCACATGTGATCGAAGATGCATGGGATGCTCTGTGCTGTGCAACCATATGTACGATCTGCTAATTTATTATCATTTCAGGATGATGTGCCTATTGTTTAGTTGACGATAAGTGATTGGCCACACAATTGGGAATTTGGGATCATTATTATGTCAAAGAAAATTTTGTTTGTTATTTAAAACCTGTTGGACCTCATGATATTACATGGCAATGAATTATAAAATAGCAAAAAAAAGGATAGTTTCACCTCATCATCTGTAATAGCCCGTATTTTAAATTTTTTTGGAGTTAAAATACGGGCTATTACATCATCTTCCTCCTAGAAGCAATTTAGATGAGGATGATGTGAGTTAAGCTGCTAGTTTCGTTCTTATCTTCTTGCCGACAAGTCTACGATCATGACAGAAACCCATTATGCCTACAGAGATGAGTGATGTTCCCTAGAATGCTGCGAGTATGAAAGTCGTCCAATAAATGCATTAATCTCTTCCCAATAATAGCTCGAAGCCCACCTCCGAGTTTTAGCATGAAATCATCGACGACAAGAAGAAAAGTTCTCTACTTGGATTTGGAATAAAGATCAATGATGGCAAGCAGACCTCCTGCAAAACCAAAGATCACTAGTAGAATGGTGTTCTTCAGGCCCAGTAGGATCAAAGATCAACGCCTGGGGTCTTCACGTTAACTGAATCAAAGATCACCAGGTCTTCAATGACTCACATGAAGGCAGTCCTTTCACATTTTCTTCATCCATTTTCATTGTAGAGGAGAACAGGCATTTATAGAAGTTGTTAAGGACTTGGTGAGCATAGGGATATAGAGATCATTTTGGATGGTTGTCATGACTGACACCTGAGGATGTAGAAACATGAACGTGTTAGACCGGTCCAACCGGTCCTACGGGACTGGCCCGTGCAAAATAGAGGCGGAACTCTTCCACCTCTACTGTATGTCGATCCGAACACAGGAGTCACCAGAGCATTTTTGGAAGGTTTTTTGAGAAAGTTTAGAAGAAAAAGTTAATGTAGGGACTGTTTAGAGATTTCCTTTTGAATTGTATACATTAAATAGTTTATTTTCTTAGAGTTAGAGCATCTTGAATTTGGCTGAAATTTGAGATCGCTTAGTTTCTTTGGGCTCTAGCGGCGTCTAGGGATTTGGGAGAGAAAAATCCTTCTCTCGAATAGATGATCAATTGTATCTTGCTTTATTTTTTCCTTTAGTTTGATTTTTTCAATAAAAATTATTGTTTTGTTGTTTTTTCCATTGGATTTGCAGAGCAAATTGCTGTTTTTGCCTCTATTGATAGGATTTACTTGAAATCTTCAAGTGTTCCCAATCAGAATGACGACGAGGTTTGGAGGTTGTCAAGAGGTGTGGGAAGTGCGCTTGTAGCTACCTCTCACAACATCATGGCCGGTTTTTGGATGAAGCCATCCTTCGCTATGGAAGTTGGATTATTTGGCATCAAAAAATTCAAAGCCATATGAAACTCAAAAATATTCATAATGTAATCAACACAGAAATCAAAAATGCATTTGGATGCATGCATGTTAATCAAAAGTTTGAAAGAAATCACCCGCATGTCTTGATAAAATAGAGAATGAAAAAATCACATGAATGGAGAAAGCAGTTGCATTGAAAATCATCTTTTTTATCACCAGAAATAAAAGAAAGACAAAGCTTTATTTTTAGTTTTCTTTTTAATACTTTTTTGTATACAAGAACACGTCATGCATCTTGGAGTTTTCAAATGGCTTATTTTTTAAATGATATTAACAAATAGGATAGTTATTTTTAAAACATTTTATTTGATAAACCGCATCTAAAATTTTATGCCTACACACTTAAAACAGCACACATCAAAAGTATCATGGCTCGCAAGGTCTAGCATTTCAAAACTCACTGAGGAAACAAACCATTGTTTCATTAGTTCTATCCCACATGGAAAGAATAATCCTTAATGAATTACCATTAATAGATTTACATACAAGAAAATTTGAAGAAAATATAATAAACTAAAAGAAATAAGATAAGCCAGTAGAAAATATATGATTGCACGATCATTAAATTTAGCAAGGACTGAACATCAATATTTTACTTATTCTGCCATACAATCATGGGTTTGCATGGGCGATTTGAAACTAAAACAAAGAAAAATCTAGCAAACTTTAAGTATACAACAACAAAATAATAGAACAAAGCCCTCAAGCCCTTTATAACGTACCTTTAAACGATCACAATCTGAAATGATATGACTTTGCAACAATGAAACCATATCACCATCAGCATCACTCTGAAACACACAGATACTTAGAATAAGTTTAAGAGGGATAATCTACTTAAAAAAAAAAATTGATGAATCAAAAAGTAACAACATTTGGTTCACATAACCATCTCAAATAACAAGAACTACAAGAACATTTATCATGTTGAGCAACAAGCAAATAAAGATATCAAAACAAAAATATATGACCCATGTAATAACCCTAATTAAATTAATTAATATTTAATATTTAATAATTTAGGAGATTGATAGTTTAGAATTTAAATTATGATATTCAAGTAGGAGTCGTACTAGAAATAATGTATGTATGATAATATATAAGAAATTTGAAGGATAATATTATAAAAATTAATAAAATTGGAGACAGAATTATTGCTTTAAAAATTGTTGTTAATGCTAATATTATTAATTGTTGATCCTTATACCTCAAACCAAACGAGAAAAGACACAAACTGATGAATAAAGCAATATGAGCCTTGGCACCACACGTCACTTGAAGGGTCAAACGACCTCCGATTGCCAAATGGACAGCGTCATTGCGATCAGGATGTCGAATTCTGCTAGGTCGAGGCCCTCGTAGTTGAATAGGATGAGATCAGTTAAAAGGGACGACCGACACCCGAGATTAAAGTGCAAGGCTAATCAAATGATGTCGGATCGACAAACAGACTTTGTCATTGCAATCAGAACATTGCAAATACTCAAAAACTGTATTTTATATGTTCAATTTGAATCATCATAATGGGTGACACGAATTTCGAAACAACGCGCAAATCGAGGCGATCCCATGTAAAATTATCCTCGGCGTGCTCAAACGACGTCTGATCGTGAAATGGACTTTGACGTTGTGTTCGGAACAGCGTTAATACCCTAAATGCACTATCAATTTATTTAATTGAGGTTGTGCACGCAAATCGAGACGGGCTCGTGTAAAAATTATCCTCGACATTGCTCAAACGACGTCCGATCGCAAAACTGACTGCGTCGTTGTGTTCGGAACACCGAAATCACCCTAAATGCACTACCAATTTGTTCTATTGAGGTTGCGCACGCTAATCGAGGCAGCCCCATGTGAAAATTACCTTCGTCGTCGCCCAAACGACGTCCGATCTCAAAACAGACTGCTTTGTTGCGACCGGAATATCGGCAATACGCTAAATACACTATTAATTTATCTAATTTTGATATTCGGCAAATTCTACACGCAAAACGAAACAGTTGGCACGCAAATCGAAAAAAATGCACGTGAAACGAATGAGGCACTGCTGTCCTCTTGAATTAAAGCCTAATGACCATACACTAATGTGGCTATTAAATTAAATCTTCTTTAGCAAAGGCAGATGCCAAAAGAGGAAAGAGGGTCAAATACATTAAATGCCAATCAGTATGTCACCTCGCTTTGTCTAGCTCCTGGTCACTTCAGCTTTGTATAACAGCTGGCCCGTTGCTTCATCTGAACGGACACGCTCCATCTAAAGGCTCCCCAAGCAAACTCCTATCGAATTATCTACAACTTCCACACTCGAGCTCTCGTTCAGAACCGATGCCTAAATATGGAACTCCAACGCCTCCTTCAGCCATCCAGCTGAGATCTCCCCACTCTTCACGAGAACCTGCTCACTTCCTCTTGCTCACGTGAAGCCGCCTACCTCTTGTTCTGAAACCAATTTCCCTTGCCCCTGTCCGTCTTCTACCTTCCAGCACCTCCATATAATTAAATCCACCTCCAAATACATTTTATTCTATCAACAAAATGGAGTAGTCCACTGATATCTGCTGCTTCCTTTTGAGGGTACTTTACTTGAGAATCAATGCGTACCTCTGCTTCCACCTCTTCAATCGGTTGTGGAGCTTGAAAAGGCAGAGACTGAATCTCCCACTGATTTAGCCATGGAAGCTAATCAAGAGAAGCTTAGGGAGACAACAGAAGCTGCAAAAGCCCTCTGGCCAGATCTTCCTCCAGCCATCCCTAACCTACTCGCATGCCACCTGACGCATGGTTCTGATCTTTCACTCCAGCAGCCCCCTATCAACAGCCCGTCACATGCTTTCTCTGCATGTCTCACATCCATCCTATTCTCAAATCCCTCCCAGGGCCACAGAAAGTTTCGGCCACCAAGCAATGGAAAAAGTTTCTCTCCATATCATCCTCTCGGTTGCAGAATATCATATAAAGGCAGAAGAAGCAGCAGTTCCTCCAACCTCTCTACTACCTGCAACCCAAACCTGATATCTTCAGCCCCGCTTACACTCTCCTACACTTAGCTAAATCAGCCTTTCCTCATCTCATATCAAGCCCAACTCATATTCGCACTCAGCTCCTCTTTGTTACAGCCCATTTCAAAGGAAGAGGGGCTCACTAAGTTTAACCCAATTGGCCCAACAACTACGATTCCTTATACCTGTTCAAGCCCACCCAAACCTCTTACATTCTACTACAGCAAGCCCATTTCAGAATACTATATTTCAACAGCCCATTTCATATAAATTTGTTTATTTCAGCAAATCACACCAAGTCCATTCCAAACAGTCACCAAACTCGATTCCCTTTACACTATTGTTGTCCATTCCACTTAACAGCTAAACCAGCAACCATCAAACAGCACAAACAGCAGTCCTTACAACAAAATCCCTCATTATTTCCACTTCACTTTCCTTTTGATTTGTTTGATCTTAGTTGGGGTAATTAACTGTATTAGATTGCACTTCATTTATCTTATTTCCAGCATTGATTAATGTCGTTGGGTAGTGACAGTTACATGCACATATATGTATATATTCATTGTGTGTGTATCATGTATTCCTGTGTAAATATGAATGATGAGAAAAGGAAAAGAAGTGTGGGAAAGTAAAAAAAAAAGAAAGAGTGAAAGAGAGTGGAGTTTCCAAAAAAAAAGAGAGGGAGATTAGAGATGATTTTGTGCATCTTGTAATATATTTTTGTACACTTCTTCTACCTCATTGCCGCCGACCCCAAAGGTATAAACTTCTAGAACTCAGATTTCCCATTCTAGTTGTCCGTGGTGGACCGGAGAACCACCTATACGCGCTCTCGTAGCACGGTAGGAGGGAGCCCGGTGCGACACCTACAACGAAGCGGGTAATCACTTTATTCCCATTTCGGTGTTTGCTGCGGACCGGCGAACCACCTATACGCGCTCTCGTAGCACGGTAGGAGGGAGCCCGATGCGACGCATACGACGAAATGGGAAAGCCCTATACACGCTCTTGTAGCATGGTGGGGAGATTTAACTGTGCTCGCCTACGGATACTGTTGAAGACCTCATACACGCTCGAGTAGCGTGGTGGGATGAAAAAATGTAAGGCCTGGTGTCCTCCCGACACCTACCATACACGCTCGAGTAGCGTGGTGGGATGGCCCAGTTTCCCGTAGTTTTCCCCTAAACAGGGGAGACGCCGGGAGGCTACCGAAATTTTCACTGAATCGTGGACAAGACTTGGACAAAATGTGGACATTTGAACTTGAGCTCATATTTTAGTTTGAGCAAATAAAAAGACTTTAACTTAATTCAAACTATAACTAAACTTGCAAATCAAATGAGATGAACAAATATTTGAACATTTGAACAAAGGACAAGAGGACTTGATTTGGGACTGCAGTGGACATGAATTCGAACTGAACTCAGACTTGAACAAAATTTGGACAATTACAATGGACTTTGTTTGAACTTGATTTGGACAATTAAATTGACTAAGTGCAAATGTGAATGATTAATTAAAAGACTTAATTCAAAGCTTGATTCAAGCTTGATCCAAATGAACTTGAATTGAACAAGATCATATGAGACTTTTGAACTTGGTTTGAACCAAGTGAGAAGAATTTAAACTCGCCACATGAATGAACAAAGGTGAACTTGAATGTGGACCGAAGCTGACAAGAACAAGGGATGCACTTGAACTCGGATTGAACTCTGCTTGGATTAAGATGATACAAAATCAAAACTACATTTAAAATGATATTATAATTTGTAAAATAATAAGATACAAATTAAATGCAAAAGAAAATATATGGAATTTGTGAACAATAAGAGACATGCAAACTCTACTTGCTTACAAGTGGTAATGAATTGTAGATAACTTATTCAAATTTCATGTCATGATATATTGTTCTCAAAGATTTCTACATGATTTGATTGCAAGTAATAATCAATAAGGACACATGGTGAATATGATGACTCCACACAACTATCATGTATTATCTACAAGTGAATGACTTGTAATCACAATTCGTTTGCAACAAACTATTCAATACTACAACAAAAGATTTCTGAAGTTACAAACACAATGAGCTCACAAGCAACGTGCAATAAGGGAAGAAGTGTGGTCTAATCATAGATAGATTATGAGGTGACTTATCAACGACTTGATTCATCAAGGTGTATCTACGAAGTTATTATTATGACTTCTCTCCAATTAATGACAATTAACTCATAGATGAATACAGTAGTTATCTACGAATGTCGAAAGTCAAAATTCAAGAACCTACTGAAGCTGATTGCAATCAAAGATCAATGATATAAGTCCATCATGCTGACTACAAGCAAATATAGAAGAATTCTCACTCATATAGTTGTCCACTTATGGGTCATGATGATTAATGTGTAGTGGATGCTAAATCATCGATACAGTTGATAGCCACTCAGCATTAGTCAAATATCCATGCCTTCTACAAGCAAGAGTAAAGATCTGCAAGACATACAATCTTTCTACGAATGCGGATGTATGTATAACATGCCACCCAGGGGTAGATACAAAAAGACTTCAGTAAATGCAGTATCCTGAAGTCAATTTCATTCTGTGAAAGAAGACATCTATCTACCTACATGCAGCAGTAGCGGATGTACTGAAAAGATCAAAGACCACAACAAAATGCATGAAGACTACGACAAGTGCAAGCTCATACGATCCAAGGCAGGAGATTAGTTAGTGCACTATGACCCACCTACAAAAATTAATAAATAGTGCACGACAGTCTACCTGTGCAAATCAGCGAACAAGTCTATTCAGAAGCTACTACGCCCCGCCACCGGATCTGCAACATTCGTACAAGCAGACAGAAGGCGTCTATTTAAAGAATACCCCTGCACATGCACTATAAATTGTATACACATAGGTACACTAAAGGGGAAGTACAATCTCAACCCGCATGGTCCCCGACGGGCGTGTTATTGGTACACACGTGACGTCTAGGGATGCTGCGCGGGTTGACAAGTGAATTCAGGTTCGAAATCGATCCTTCTATACGGGTCAATAGAAGTCGACAGGGTTCGAACCATTAAGCAAATATAAGGTTGTGCCGACCCATATATTTGCTTTAAAACATTCATATTAGGCCTTCAAGGCCTACAACAATATGAATTCACTAAAAAAGCACGAAGCCTACGAAACCCGATCCTCAGTCAATAGCTCGGCTGAGTTGACAAGGTTCAAGTTATAAATAGAAACGATCCCAAACACCCCGATGATGGCCGTGTTGAATGCAGATCTCAACCGGAGGGGTTCTCAAATATTTTCAAATGCCTCCCAAAAGTCCATTCCAAACATCCAAAAAATTCCAGAAATTCCAAACATCCAAAAATTCCAGAAATCCCAAAAAATCCAGAAATTTCTCAAAAAATCCAAAAATATTTAAAATTGAAATAAATCCATCAAATCACTTAAAGCAAAAATCCATCCATTCTCCGCAATAGTTTGCCGAGGCGGACAAATTAAAATCTACTTCTGCTCACAAAGAGCCAAATGCCTAATCGAAAATATCACTAGGATTCATTCTCAAACAATCTCCTGCTAGTAAGGACGTGGTACGTGTCCTCTAACCGGCGGTTTGCCGCCAAATGGCACTGCAGGATAAACGGTTATGACCCGGGGCCCTCTGAACCGAGTGGTTTTGCCACCAAATGGCACCACAAAATACCGGTTATGGCCAGCGTCAATACGCTCCTTAGTGGCATCAAATCCTTGAGATATGAATCAATAGGATATGATCGATAGGGCACAAAGCTCTCTGTAAGATAAGGTGGATTCAAATTTGTCCCCTTAGGCAAATACCCACCCTAGGTCTACAAGGTCCCCTTGGACGAAGCAACCCATGGCTGCCGACAAGGATCCTTCTGTCAGGTTGGGTCGACTACCTCCTCTGACTAAGTAGATCAGGGACCACGATGGCCCGGGACGACGGAACCATGGGATCTTGATCGGGTCCATCATCCATTCCCCCCACCATCTGCTTTAAGTACAATATGGTGCAATTTCTATTTTAAATATCAAAATTTTAAACCTCAAATCTCCAAAATGTCCAAATATTTCAACCCCAAATTTCCAAATCCAAATTTATGCTGCTACTATATGCCAGATAACACGTATATTCTACGTATCTGATTGACGACTAGCCTTAATCGAAAGTTCTCTCTCGTGATCGGGAGGGGTAATTAACTATAGGGGCTTGCGCCTATAGGAAACCAGAACTCAGATCATAAAGTCCTCACAAAATGAGGGCGAAATCTCTGGGTAGTGTCTTATCTACAAACCCATCTGCCTTCTAAAATTTACCCCGGAACTTATTCTGTTAAAACTCCCTCGCCGAATAAATAAAAAGAAATCGCGCGGCGGGGAGGCCGGAGTTGAATTTTCGGAGCCCACATTAATATTATAAATATTTATGCTACTCAAGTAGGTTTGAATGTGCTCAAAATTAAAATTTTGAAATAATTTAGAAGAATTAATATAAATGAATGAAAAAAAAAAGGTTACCTACCCGCCAGGACCAGGTTTGGAAAGGTTGTGAGATAGTGTTCCTTTAGTGTTACACAATTTATACATGGAAGATAATGTAAATTAAGATATGAAGAATATAAAGAGAGCTAAAAGTACTTTATTCTGCTATAATTACAACTACACTTTCTTACTATTACATGAAAAGAAAATGATATTGATTTATTTACATAGACTAGCATTCATATTGTTTTCAAATTTTAAAATTATAATAATTTAAAATTATAATTATACATTGAATTATTTAATTCATCATTTAATTGATAATTATTTTTTAGAAAAATTCTTGTACGCCTAAATGCAAGAAAGAGGAGAGTTTGAGTACAACATACAGATAGCTTAGAATCTTAGGTAGTGTAAAAAATTTTAATGTAGTAGTTTTATGTTAGTATTAATGTAAAAATGTATTATGAAGAAAAGTGTGTTATCTATGAAATATTCATAAAAAAAGTTTATGGTTAAGCTGAAGTTTCAAATTGAGATTTTGTTCTATAATGATGTGAGAACGTCAAAAAAAAATCATCCGTCTATTCATCCATGTTTCGATAGCCCAAGCTTTTAAGTCATAACACACCACATCACTTAAAATGAAGCTTCCATAAGCATTTCCATCCATTTCAAAAGTGAAAGAAACTATGAGATCATTCAAGCCATTATGATCAATAATTTTCACAAGGACTAATTGTTCATTAACAAACAAATAGACAACATAAACATTATCGTGAAATCATTGGATGATGACAACAAAAAAAGTGAAAATAAAAGCTCATAAATTGTCAAAAAATTTCATAAAGAAACTTTTGTGAAATGATAACTATTATGAAATAGGAAGAGGATTTGTAGGGAATAGATATCATAACAGAGAAGGGAATAAAAGGGAGAGAAAGAGATAGGGAAGAAGAAGAGTTAATATCTTCAAACTTCAGTCTCGAAATTTTTCCAGTAAAATCTATTTATCTCATCAAAGGCTCATATCGTCCTCATTAGCATACATTGATCAAGTGATGTAAATGAATATTCTCAGCCTAACTTCAAGTAGTAGAGGCAAATATTGAAGATCATGAACATGAAAAAAAAACTTGCAAACAACAACAACAACAACATCAAGTTTTTATCCCACTACGTGGGGTCGGCTACATGAATCCTTTTTCTCCATTGTGTCCTATTAAAAGTCAAATTCTCGTTTAAATCTAATAAAGAAAGGTCATTCTAATATTTTCTAACCAAGTCTTTTTAGGTCTACCCCTACCTTTCTTAACACAAGTCAAATCTAATACCTCTACTCTCCTAACCGGGTCATCGGAAGGCCGCCTTTTTATGTGACCAAACCATCAAAGGCGACTCTCTCTAATCTTATCTTCTACTGGAACTACTCCAACCTTTTCACGTATATGCTCATTTCGTATCCTATCTTTAAGGGTAAAGCCACTCATCCACCTGAGCAACCTCATATCTGCCACACTTAACTTAGTATTATGCTTCTCTTTTAATGGCCAACATTCAGCACCATAAAGCATTGCAGGCCTCACTACCATCTTATAGAATTTTCCCTTAAGTTTGAGGGGTACATTTCTATAACATAACAAGCCCGATGCATTCCTCCACTTCAACCATCCAACTTGAATTCTGCTGATAATATCCCCATCTATTTCACCATCCCTCTGAACAATAGATCCAACATATTTAAAACGTGTACTCTTATTAATGACTTGATCGCCCAAAGTCACAATCCCCTCACTAGGTCTATTACTACTAAAATTACTCTCCACATATTCTGTTTTAGATCTACTCAAGCGAAAATATTTCGACTCTAAGGTTGACCTCCATAATTCAAGTTTACCTTCAACTCCCTCTCTAGTCTTATCAACAAGAAGAATATCATCAGCAAAAAGCATACACCAAGGTACATCCTCTTGCAAATGTCTAGTGAGAACATCCATAACTAAAGCAAAAAGATATGGGCTTAAGACTTATCCTTGATGTAACCCAACCGAAATAGGGAAATACTTGGTCAAACCACCTTGTGTTTGAACACAAGTAATAGCACCTGCATACATATCTTTAATGATTTGAATATAAGCATTATTGACTCCTTTCTTTTCAAAAACTCTCCATAGCACTTCTCTTGGAACTTTATCATATGTTTTTTCTAAATCAATAAATATCATATGTAGATCCTCATTATTTTCTCTATATTTCTCCATCAAACCTCTTAATAAATGTATGGCTTCCATAGTCGACCTACCTGGCATGAATCCAAATTGATTTTGAGAAACATTAGTATCACGCCGCAACCTATGCTCCATAACTCGCTCCCATAGTTTTAAAGTATGACACATTAACTTAATACCTCTATAATTCGAACAATCTTGTGCATCACCTTTATTCTTAAAAATAGGAAGAAAAAAAAAACTTGCAAACAAAAGTTAAATATAAAGAATATTGATGTTAACTGGGGCAGGCATTTGCCATCTCCATTTATACGCCAACATTCTTAGCCCTCAAGATCAAGGAATCCAAACAATGAGCTTCCACTCTATGAACCGAGGTAATCAAGCCCAACCATATCAACTATATTCTCTAGATCAACCAATACACAAATCAAATTCTACTCAACTGTGGATCCTCGTAAATAAGTCAAGACAATCTACTCAGGCCTCTTCCCTGATGATGTGCTAGGTTATCAGAAGTTTATAACTGCTGAGGTCAACATCCACACAAACCTCAAATGCTCAAAATACAAAACCTTAGAGGATCTTCAACTAGTAAAAAAAGCCTTGACAACTAAAAAAGAAGAATTATAAAGCTCACAAAGCCTTAATGAGTTTAGTTGAAAAAGAAAAAAATAACCCAGTTCACTGGTCTAAGTACATGAGGGATAAAAATGATCGTATTTAGAGATAATGGGTTTTCTTTCTCACCAATGGCCACACATGGTATGCCACCACTCAACATCTGAGATGGTTGAGTTGGTGTTTTGAAGCTTCTCTAGTTTGATAAGCCTCAATAATGCAAACTAAAAAAAAAGTACTTCCTAGTGATTCAAGAATTCTATGACTACCCAAAGATATCAATCAAAATGAATCTTAACTTAAATATTGTGATCCCTACCCAATGATAGAATCAGTTGTTGCGTGCCATAATTGAAGGGGTTCAACTTAAAAATAAAGCTCTTTAACACAAAAAAACACATTCAATTTTCCTTAACAATGGTGTGCTTATCATCAATTTAATCAAAGGGGATCCTCAACATACAAAGTCAAGGAAACCATATTGCATCAAGAGGGTAGATGACAATGTTTCCAAGAGTAAAGCAACAATGTTGTGCAATGGGCATCGGGCATCGATGTAAAGACAGCGTCGACCGTCAATGTCGAGGTGACATCAGTTGTCGATATTGAGATGACATTGGTCAAAGATGATATGTCGAAATGATACAAGGGCATGATTCTAGGTGTAGAAATTGTTGGCGTCAAACATTAATGTCAAGACAATGTAAAACTTAGATGTTGATATGGTTTTAAAACATTGATGTTATGACGGCGTCCAACGTCAATAGCTGCAAACTGCCAAAGAAAAATGAAAATGGGAATGTTCGGGGAATGGGATATTGATTGTGGGTGATTGATTTGGAGCTATAGAGAGGAAAAAAATTAGTTTTTAGCTTTTTACTAAATAAAATTTGAAATACAAATAAAAAAAATTCATAAAATATTTAAAGTGCATGTGTTGGATACGTGTGTACAATTTATTATTAATATTTTTTAAACATAGCATATCTTCGACGTATTCGACTCATGTCGGAGGCATGTCTGACACGTGTCATGTCTTATATGTGTCAAAATTTGCATATCCCTTTGTGGAGAAGTGTCGGGGAATCATAGTCAAAAGATCTCTCTCCCAATCAAGAGGAATAATTATAAAATCCTCACAATAGAGTGAAATCTCTGGGTGATAACGTATCTAAATCCAAATGCCTCCAAAAAATAAACCCAAGTACGAAACTCTCTTATCTATATATTTAATAAAGCTAAGAGAATATTTTTCAAAGCCCACAAATTTTTATGACTTCGTCAATGAAGATTTATTATTTCCATTTTTGGCTATTTATTCTTGCTATGTTAGATATTGAATGCACCTAAATTACATGCTCCATATTTGCGATGCATCAAATTCTGATCATGATGATTCGCAGTTGATACAAAGGTCATATTGAGTGATCATCTCAAAATATCTATTAAGATGGGCACTACATCATAAATAAGATTTTCACCAATAAGCTTTTTCACCCTTTAGGTTATACGTATAGAAATAGGTCTTTGTTATATAAGAGCTACAAGTCCAACTTTTGGGATTTACTCACTCTCAAGGTCCTAACTTTCACTCATGGGCCTTCCACTAGATATAATCAGTAACCTAATTATTAGGGTAAAAAAAAAGCCAACAAGCTAATCAATCAAGCTAATTTATGGGTCTTCCCCATCTTATAAGACCCAATTGCCAACCAATTAATAAAAAGTACACCATTTAATAATTAAACAAAGGCAACCTATAATGATATCAAGATTGTCAATTAAATACCAATTTAAAGTAAAATCCAATACCACCTAGCGATCAAATTCCACGTGGCTTAAACATGTTATGTCGGGTGAAAGACTAATGATTATGCCATGCATCCAATCCCTTAGTAGTCACATAAAATACCTTTTGAAACATAAATGAACATGTCGCATGCCTCTAAACCCCTTAATCAAGTTGACAAAATAAACCCTCTATCAATAAATGAATTAATGTAAACCTAGAAAAAATATCATACACTCTTTCACCCCGATTTGCTCAAAATACTTGAAAGGATGCAACCCATGGTTATTAACCAAACACTTCAGATGTTACAGCTTGAATCACTCTGGCATTGGTAAACATAGTTTGGTAATATATCCTGGATGATGGAGGCATAGGAACTTAATCAATTTTATCTCCATCACCCCAAGCATTCCCCATTGAATCAAATTCAAATCTATTTACTAAAGCTAAGCCTAAGTAAACTCAATGGAGAGTGCTCCCTTGTGGTCGGGATGGTTAAAAAACTAAGGTTGCTAGTGCTCATATGAAGTCTCAACCCTAAATCTAGATAAATCATGGTCCTACATTATGGGAAATATATTAAAACAAAACTCAATCTACCTCAAAAAAAAAACTCGAGTTCTTTCAAGAAGGAGCTTTTCCTCAACCAAATAATATATTGACATACTTGTTAGGAGAACAATAAGGTTGATTCCAACCAACAATCAAAAACTATATCTGAAAAAAGGCTAACTGGATTATATTTCAACAAATTCTCCACAGATGGAGTTCTAATCTCTACATTAATGCACCATTATAGATTTATGTATGAAAGAACTCTGATGTCGTAGTAGAAAACTTGAGCCTTTTTTTTTTGTTGTTGTTTTGGACCATAACAACTCTAAAAAATTTTAACAAACGTGACAGGACTTTGTAAGGATAAACGCGTGGCAAGAAAAATCTATAATAGAAGATGGATATTATGCTCTGCTTCGATGCCAAAATTTGATATAGAGAAGCACTGAAATCAAGGGGTTCTAATTTCTTATGCAATTGCAATTTGCAATAGGTTGAAAGAGATTTGAGAGGAAGGCGGAATTAAGAGGGAGAGGGATGGTAGCCAATAGAATTCAAAATGGAGAAGGGAATAGAGGGAAGAGACAAGGAGAAAATATAGCAGAAGACAATGTTAAATAAAAGGAGAAAAAGAAAGATGAACGAGAGAGGGAGAATGAAAAAGAAAAAGAAAGATGAATGAGGGTGGGGTGGGAGAATGAAGAGTAAAGAAGAGACAAGAAATAAAGAATGGAGCAAGATCAAGCGAATGAGAATGTGAGAGAGAGAGAGAGAGAGAGAGAGAGAGAGAATTAGAGTGGAAGAGAGAAGAAGTGGGAGAGTGGGAGAGTGAGAGAGATGATAAAAAGGGGGTGAATTGGCAATAATTCCTTGAGTGCGAGAGAAGATGGGAGAGCAATGTTACCAAGATGTGGGGACAGTTCGAGCAAATTGAGCAAATATTCTTCATTATCGCATCAAAACCATGTCTTATTTATATAAGAAAAAAAAAACCTTATGGATAATTACAAAGAAATATATAAAACAGAAGATTATCTCAAACTAAATAAGTCAAAATAAATTTAAAATGATCAAACTAAATACATCTTAAAACATAAATCCGCTAACTAAAAGTAAAAATAATAATTAATTTCGCTGTAAAATCAAATGCATTTAAAGATCGGATGGCCATTATGATTATGTACAAGAAATTTAAAAAAAGGTATGTAACACAGGGATAATTACCTGAGCAACTAAGCGGGCCAACAAAGGTAACCATGGTTGACCAGTTGCAACAGCGCATACCTTTTTGCAATCTTTGAAAATCCTTGCAATCGCTAATTTGCATAATTCCTTTTTCTGCTCAGTTGTTAACTCAACATAAACTGGAAGCATGGGTAAATCATGAGAAGCGTCTTCAGATGTCAGTGTTGTGGACACAGGTAAAGAATATTGATCCGGCTCCAATGGATTATCATCAATACTTTGACTTACAGTAGCGTCTGAAGGGACAGAAACTGACAGTTCTAGCTCAACAGCATGCATAGTGGAAATTGGTGATTTAAGAGGTATTTGAGCCCCTGTTAATGGTTCTACTTCCATAACAGTATCCTTAACCTCTAAAGCTTCATTGGAAGCTAACTGATTAGTATTAGAATCAACTGTACTATCCAGGAGCTTGTCCTCATCCTTTGATGCAAAAGAAGAAAGAGGGCATGCAGCCTTGTCTTCCAATGAAGAAATCAGATTACTTTTAGATTGATAAAGCTCATTTTTTGAGTCACTATCTTTCTCAGAGTTCAATGGTAAAGACTGCACAGTTGTTGCTACAGCAAGACGGGGATCAAACCGACGAGGATCCTAAAATTGACATACGTTAGTAACAATCAAGACTTATTTTCATTAAAACCTAAAACTTTAAAGAGCAAAATAATATTAGAATCCAAGAAATAAATGAAAAAAGATAGAAAAACTCACCCTTCTAGGGTCGCGCTTAAAGTCGGCAAGAATGTTAGAAAGGGCAGGCATATCCAGTGTTGGCATAGTGATTTCACTAGAAACTGATTTAGTTGATTCATTTTGGGATGAAATAGGAGGCTGACCGTGTACTGTACCAGAGGAAGGTCCTTCATGTGACAAAGAACCTCTTGGAGACATCTGAGAACTCACACGTGAGTTTCCGTTGATTCCAGATGAAGAAAGTGAATTCTTTGGTAAATGTTTCATTGTTTCTAAGACTATATCAGCTAAGAGATCTGCATGAATATTTGAAATGAGAATTTCAAGGGACTCGGAACCTCTTTCCCCTTCTGCCAACAGAGCACCAATCATGGCAATCATCTTTTCAACAGGAGATAAATCATCTTTTAAAGGAAAATCGCTTGCAGAATCTGGAGTATCCATCATATCAGATGGTGTATCAACAGGCTGAATGGAGATATAAGTAGAACTAAACCTCATCTTCTTTTGTGGCATTTCCTCAGAAATGGAAGAAATGTCATCAAACTGCGTCCCAGACCTTATCCTAGCTGAATCCTTAGATGTTGATATTTGTCCTGATAATTCGTCATCCTAAAGATATCAATGGTGACAAGATGAAACCATGGGGTCAGTGTCAAATGACAAAATAACAAATCAGAATAAGAATTCCAAGTACATTTTACCTTGTTAACTTGAACATCCCGAGACATGCGCTCCATTCTTGACATTTTTTCGACTTGTCGAATAACTTGCTCTACTGCTTCCCCAGGACTTATGGAACGTAACCACCTCACTAGCTTGTCCCTGGACTGCAGAAACATTGCTCATTTTAGTTACCAAAATTCTCCCAAATCAATTAAGTGTAAGACTTCAACCACATGAAAGAAACAGTGATCCAACATTCTTAACCTTATGCGAGCAATTAAAGAAAACTACCCCACTAGGTGCTAGTCAATTCCCAGGAAGTCAATCAAACAAATCAAATTTATAGAACCTTGAATAAAAAATATTTACAGTGCATCCAAAAGTGATAAACCAAGTTGCAACATATGTTCTGTGCAATAATATAAGAAAAGGAAGAAACAATGGCAAATGAAAATTGACAAATATTATGATCAACGGGACTTGAGAAAAAATTACTAATAAGGACATATCTCCTAGAAGATATATATATATATATATATATATATATATATATATAACAATGTTGTATCTTTTGCAAGTGATTCAAGATTGGACCATCCCAATTAAGGGTGCAAATGAGTCAAACCGACTAATATGAGCTGGCTCAAGCTCAACTTGATAAATGTCTCGTAAATCGAGTTCAATGAGCTAATGAGCTTAACACGAATTAGCCTCAACTTGACTTGTTAGCTCATGAGTCAGCTTGTTAAAATTTGTTAATATAAAATTCATTTAAAATATTTTAGAATTCAATGGCTTTAACATAAATTTGTTAAAAATATTTAAAAATGATCTCTTCTTTATCTCAAATGATTTCTTAATAATTTTCATTTAATTTTGTTGACCTGTATACGGCAGCCGAAACAAAAAAATCGCATACCTAATGCTGGACCTATGCACGTCGCTTGCCACAACAGATCCCCGAAATCCCGTTATACGCACGAGTTCGGACGCTCTCTGCACGATCAACGCCGCCAATCCCACGTTCGCCTTGAATGCATTGTCTGCCCCGACGCTTTGCCTCGCAGTTTATAATATCGGAGGAGACGAGGCTCTCAGTTTTTTTTCCTCTCGATTTCCCTATCCCGCTCTCTCCCTCTCTCGCTCGACCTTGCCCCAGCGACGACGTCCCTTCCAGTTAGATTCGGAAGCTACGACATTTTGATCGGACGGAAGAGCAGGTGCTCGCCGGGCTATGAAGTTCCTTTGGCTCTTCTAGGCTGTTCGACCCCGCTCCATTGACGACTTTCTCCTCCTGTCGGAGAGGAAGTTACGACATTTTGTGCGGAAGCAACAACGTGAGCTCGCTAACAGTGAAAATAACTTTCTCCCTTGCGTGCGGCTCTTCCCCGACTCCTCCATTGCTGTTCGACTTCACTGCTTCGACGACGTTCTCCTCCCTGTCGGACGGAAGTTACGACACTTTGATCGGGACAAGAACGGGAGACTCGCCGGCTGCAGAGGCAGCTTTCTCCCTTTCGAGCGGCTTCTCCGACTCCTCTCCGCTGTTCGACTTCACTCCATTCGACGACTTTCCCTTGCCGTCGGCTCGGAAGTCACGACATTTTAATCGGAAGCAACAAGGGAGCTTGCCGGACTGTAAAGGTAACATTCATCCTCTCGCGTGCTTCTCTGCTTCATCCAGCGACGTTCCCTTACCTGTAGGATCGGAAGTTATACATTTTTGATCGCAAGCAACTATGGGAGCTCACTGGTTGTGGAGATAACTTTCTCCTTCTCACGCACTTCTCCAGCCAAATCCCGTAAATCAGCCAAACAGAGGTGAGGAGTCAGGGATCATTAATGACTTAATTAAGTTTAATTAGAGTTGATTTTTAATTAATTATAATTTGTTTTAATTGTAATAGTTTTAATTAATTATATTTATTATCATTAATCAATGATTAATTTTAATTAAATAATTATAATTAATTTTAAATTAATTATAATTAATTTTAATTAAAGTTAATTTTAATTAATAAATATTTTTGTTAATTATGATTAATTATAAATTATTAATTGTAATTAATTAAATTAATTAATGTTAATTAATTATAATTAATTGAAAATTAATTATAATTAATTGAAAATTAATTATGATTAATTATATTAATTAATTATAATTATTATAAGTTAATAATTTACTTGATTATAATTAATAAAGTAAATATAATTAATTAAATATAATTATAATTAATTAATTATAATTAATTAATATTAACTACTAGTTAAGAAAAAAAAAGAACCATGCTTGCACTCCCCTCTTGCATCGATCTACGAGCCGATAGTCACCGACGACTCCCCGTCGGGTCTTCAAGGTATAAAATTTCTAACTTAAATCCCGTTCTCGACGTTTGCAGCGGACCGGGGAACCACCTATACGCGCTCTTGTAGCACGGTAGGAGGGAGCCCGGTGCGAAGCATACGACGAGGCGGGTAAGCCCTATACACGCTCTTGTAGCGTGGTGGGGACGGTCCTCGACCTCGACACCGACACCGACACCGCCGACGACTGCTACGCAAAGGTATAATGTTCCAAATCCCGTCCTCGACGTTGCGGCGGACCGGAGAACTACCTATACGCGCTCTTGTAGCACGGTAGGAGGGAGCCCGGTGCGAAGCATACGACGAGGTGGGAGAGCCCTATACACGCTCTTGTAGCGTGGTGGGGAGAGTCACTGCTGTTCTGGGAGTTACTGCTGTTCTACTGTACGGGTACTGCTGAAGGCCCCATACACGCTCTTGTAGCGTGGTGGGATGAAACTTTGTACGGCCGCGGTGTCCAAGGACACCTACCATACACGCTCTAGTAGCGTGGTGGGAAGGCCCAGCTCCCCAATTTTCCCCCAAACGGGGGATATGCCGGGGTGCTGCCGAAATTTTCATTGAAATGTACAAAGACTTGAACAATTCGAAGACCTTCTTGGACAACAATATAGAAGACCTGTACTCGAACAAAAATACACAGAACTTGAACTAAATGAGCAGAGGACCTGTACGAAGAGCAGATGAATTGTGGAATTGCACTTGAACAAAAATCTAAATGATTAATCAAGGCTTAAATCCAAATGAAATAAAATTAATTTGGAATCAGACTCAAACTAATTTGAACCTACACTTGAATTCAAAGGACTGCAGGGGACTTGAACAAGACTAGAACATCAAACAAGGACTTTGATTTGGACTGGATCCGAATCCGAATAAAGCAGTTGAACTCGCACTTGAACTCAGACTATACGACATCAAGTGGGGACTCGTAAACTTGATGAATTCAAGTCTGAATGAAACTGAATTTGGATCAAAACACATGAAAAGAACAAAAGATCAAATCACGCACGAGGGAATTCAAACTACAAGGACATTCGTACGTTCAGTAGTGACACAAAGTATGTTGTAAGACCTCGATGCAAGAATTCCTACAACAATTCCTACAATGCCTGTTGATTGAGATGGCAATACTGGAGATCAGCAATCAAAAACCCGTCCTCTATAAACAAATCCAGACATCAAACCACATGAGATTGGTGACAGGTGGGCATGATGTAGGCAACAATGGATCTCCTACGAACAGTTTCAGGTGCTCGTAGTGGATACAACGGGTCACTTCAAATAACTACAAATCACTTGTGGATAACAACAGTGAGAGTCTCGTAAGCATAGCGATCCACTGTGGACACAAGTATTGATATCATCTACGACAGCGGTGATCAAAATTTCCAAGTACACAGGGTACAAAGGAAACCCGATGTACGAATAAAGACATCCCCTGGCAAAAGGAAGGATATGTTTGAACAAATTAGAACCAAACTTCCTGGTGTTTTAAAGTCTCTTTTTGGTTCTATAATTAAGAAGAGAACAGTTCGGGTGCCCACAAATACCAGAAATAACATGTCCGCTATACTGAAGATCTAAAAAGAGTTCTTCCCAAATCAGCAGTCAATGACTCTAAAGTCCGGAAAGTCCTTCCCCGGTGATTGAGAAAGGGGGAGTCAATATCGAAATCCAACGCCACCGAATCCGCAACACTCGTATTAGCGGACAGAAGGCGTGTATAAGCTTTCAAATGAAAAGTTGTGTGCATCCAAACGATAGTTATCTACACAACTACAAAATATTTTAAAATACCCCCACATGAGTGCACCGTAGTTTGTATACACATAGGTACACAAGGGGTAAATACAATTATAACCCGCATGGGCCCCGGCGAGCGTGTTATTGGTACACACGTGACGCCTAGGGATGCTGCGCGGGTCGATAAGTGAATTCTAGTTCAAACCCGATCCTTCTACACGGATCAATAGAAGTCGACAGGGTTCGAACCTTTAAACGAATACACGGTTGTGGCGATCAGTGTATTTGTTTCAATACATTCATATTCGGCCTTCAAGGCCTAAAATCAAAAGAATTCATTCAACAAAAGGCACAAAGCCTACAAGAGACCCGATCCTCTGTCGACAGCCCGACAGAGTTGACAAGGTTCAATCAATAAAAAGAAATGACCCCCAAACACCCCGATGATGGCCGTGTTGAACGCTAATCTCAACCGGAGGGGTTCACGAATATTTTTAAATGTCCTCCAAGTTCCACCCAAAATTTCCAAAAATCTCAAAAATATTTAAAATTGAAATCTATCCATCAACGCTTAAAGCAAAATCCATCCACCCTCCGCAACAGTTTGCCGAGGTGGACAAATCTAAAATTACTTCAGCTCACAAAGAGCGAAATGCCTAGTCGAAAATATCACTAGGATCCATTCTCAACCAATCTTCTGCCAGTAAGGACGTGGTACGTGTCCTCTAACCGGCGGTTTAGCCGCCAAATGGCACCGCAGGATAAACGGTTATGACCCGGGGCCCTCTGAACCAAGTGGTTTTGTCGCCAAATGGCACCACGAAATACCGATTATGGCCAGCGCCAATACGCTCCTTATTGGCATTAAATCCTTGAGATATGAATCAATAGGATATGATCGATAGGGCACAAAGCCCTCTGTTAGCTAAGGTGGATTCAAATTTGTCCCCTTAGACAAACATTCACCCCAGGTCTACAAGGTCCCCTTGGACGAAGCAACCCATGGCTGCCGACAAGGATCCTTCTGTCAGGTTGGGTCGACTACCTCCTCTGACTAAGTAGACCAGGGTCCATGATGGCCCGGGACGACGGAACCATGGGATCTTGATCGGGTCTATCATCCATTCCCCCATCATCCGCTTTAAGTGCAAGATGGTGAAATTTCTTATTTTAAATATCCAATCTTTCCAATCTCAAATCCAATTCCCAAACTTCCAAACATTTCAAATATCCAAACCATTGCTGCTACTATATGCCAGATAACACGTATATTCTACGTATCTGATCGACGACTAGCCTTAATCGAAAGTTCTCTCTCATGATTGAGAGGGGTAATTAACTATAGGGGCTTGCGCCTATAGGAAACCAGAACTCAGATCATAAAGTCCTCACCAAATGAGGGCGAAATCTCTAGGTAGTGTCTTATCTACAAACCCATCTGCCTTCCAAAATTTACCTCGGAACTTATTCAGTTAAAACTCCCTCGCCGAATAAGAAAAGCGAGCGGAGGCCGGGGCCGAATTTTTGGAGCCCACAGATTTCTGGCGACTCCGCTGGGGAATGGTTTCTCTTTCCATCTCTGGCTAGTCACTTATATGCTATAGTAGCAGCTAAGAAAAGTAATGATGATATTGAGCTTTATACGGTGAATATCAGGATGTGACATTTGGTTCTTATGCCCAAAGATCCATCACTGAAAGGTCCCGAAAATGAATCTTTTAAATAAGATCAATGGAAATTTATTTAGCAGGATTTTTAATTCTATACTAATTTTCCTGCTTCTATTATTTGTTCTGCGTTATTTCTTTGTTATGAAAGCGTGGGGTGATGTATCAATTCTGATCACTAACCCCTACCTTTCATTTTTGCAGAATAGAAATGCAGGACACACCGATGACCGTCCAACTGGGACGAGGAGCCAAGATTCAGTTGGCGAATGCTGTCATTGAAACTGGAAATACTGGAGCCACTATCCACTTTGGTGGGCTCGAATTCTCAGCAGCTACTGCAAGGGCTGCAGCCGTTCCTGTGTACGGCGTAAACTCTGATGAATTTTCTAGAAGATCCTATTCTGCAAGGGCTACTGCCAGAAATACTGCTCAAGAAAAAACTTCTGTGTTCGAAAGACTATCCCAACCTGAGACCCTTACTGCAAAAAGGGTTGTTACTGGAAGAAAAATTTCCGTGGTGACTGCAAACACCACCGCCCTGCCCAGAGAGCCTGCTGCACCTGGGAGGTATGATGCTGAGGCTTCCTCATCTGGAGGAAAGCTCAACAGAAGGCAGAGGAGGAAAAGAAATGCAGAGCTGCGAGCTCAGCTATTACCTGTACCAGTTCATCCCTCCAATCTGCCAGCACAAGAACCAGAAGTCAATATCCCCACTCAAAATAAGTTTTCTAACTTGAAGTGGGTAAAGAGAAATAGCTCATCTGGTGAGCTTAAGCAATCTTTTTGGGAGCGTCGACCTGAAGCTCCAACTCTTCAGAAGATAAGAGAGCCCGAACGTTTGTCTGCCCGGGTACACCGTGTATTGAAGACAGTTAAGGAGAGGGGCTTAATGAAAAAGAAGTTTCAGAGGCCACTGATTGTTGAGGCCCGAAGAACCCCTCCCAGAGAGAGGCTATCATCTGTTATGATAACAGAATGGAGAGGTTATCGACGACAAGCTCCGCAGGAAGCACATCGGGGCGTGACACTTGGACCTCGTGTTCAAGAATCCGTCGCCGAAAGGGCCCAGCGGAAAGGCAAACAAGTTTGGAGGCCGAAGCCTCGAAGAGAAAATATCTCTGAAGAAAGAATTAGTTCGGGTGTGATATCCGGAATGGTCTACCAGAGATCCACTCCTGCTAACAAAACTCGTCAGAGATGGGTTCAAAAGAAGACCCATAATGACGACAATTATAATGACAGTCAACATCCTGGAGAGTCTTCCAGGAGATCCCGTCATTCTCCTACTTCAACTAAAGAGGAAGTTCACTTCGATCGCAGTCCGCGGATCGAAGTACTTATTCCAAATCAAGAACCTGAAATTCAGTGGCGCCGTCGCTCAGAAATTCAGATACAAGAAGATGAAGAAGAATATGGGGATGAAGACACTATGGAGCTCGAAGTGATTCATATGGTCAGCCACGTTGATGTTGAAGATGATGATGGTGATGAAGAAGACCAGCAATCACAGCCGCGCGTACGTGTTTATCGACGTCGCCACAGGGCCAGATCCATTGCCAGCCGAAGTGCTCACTCCTCAGAAGAAGGAGATGAGGAAGAAGAAGAGGTCGGAGAAAACCCCTTCGCTGGAGAAGATATTACACTCGCTGAAATGAGAAATCAAATGAGGCGACAGATGCGGAAGAAAGATAGAGAAATATCTCAGTTGAATGATAAGATGACTGAGATGATGACTCAGATGACGGCGATGATGGAGATGATGCAGAAGACCACTTCTGTAGGTCCTGCCCCAGCTCAACCCGTCAATCAAGCTACAAATCTTCAATATCCTCAAGCGCCACAAACCTCAGGAGTGAAAGGGGTACCTGAAGGTGGCAAAGGGGCTAATGATCAAACTCGCCAACGTACTACACAGAACATGGCAGATGCCTATGAACCTGTAACTGCCTCGCAGTTAGAAGGCTTAATCAGTGAAAAGATTAAGGCCATTATAGCTGCTGAACAGGCAGAGAAGTTGGTAGGAAAAGGTCGCCCGTACCCAGCAAAGTACGATCAGGTGCCATATCCAAAGGGATATTCTGTGCCGAAGTTCAATATTTTCGATGGAAATAAAAATCCCAGGCAGCATCTCGCACAATTCAAAGCTACCTGTGGAAACACAGGGGGCAATGATGCTCTGCTATTCAGGCAATTCGTAAGCAGCTTGAGTGGAACTGCTTTTGAATGGTATGCCGAACTGCCAAATGATTCATTGAAGACCTTTGCAGAATTAGAAGCCTTGTTCGTGAAAAGATTTGCCAGTGCAACGGAGAAGACTACCATTGCTGATCTTGCCCTTGATAAAAGGAGAAAAGATGAGTCAGTGACGAAATATATAACACGCTGGCGCAATCTCAGCATGAAGTGCGAGCAGCAGCTAGAAGAAGAGCATGCAGTCCAATTGTTGATGGGGAACATTGATGATAAAATGCAGCCCTTCCTGTGCATGGCTTCTATCACGACCTTTCAAGATCTGCTCGACAGGGTGGCGAAGTTTGAAAAGTTAAACTTCTCAAAGTCTGAAAGCTTCCCTGATAAATCCAAAAAGACTAAAGCTCCTGACACAAGAAAGAATGAGGTATACTCTGCATTCCCTCCCAGACCTGATAAAGGTAAACGGGTAGTGTATAATGTGGACAAAGGAAAGCAGCCTATGCAGTATGAAGAAAAGCCAAAACAGGCTTACAATCCAAATCCTCAACCAAAGCTGGTTCTTGGAGGAAATGATAAACCTCGAGCCTTTCCTGGTGGAGGAGAGCGCCAGAGGCAAATAATCGGAACTGGTGATAGAACGTTTCCTTCCCTCAAGGATAAAATGAATAAAGAATATTCGTTCAAGAGGGAGAGTGTCGCTAAATTGTTCCGACAAGCACTCAAGAATGGTTTGGAGTTGCCAGAATGCAAAAGACCTGAAGAGTCCAAACACAATGACGACCCAAACTACTGCCCATATCATCGGGTAGTTAGCCATCCAATTGAAGATTGCTACGTCTTCAAAGATTGGCTAGAAAAGATGTACAAAAGGGGAGAGTTAACATTATCAGATAATGTATTAGTTTGTCCCAGAAAGGAATCCATCCGGGTAGTCACGTCCTCTTCCGTACTCCCGCCTAAAGGAAAAATGCAAGAACCTGTCCAAGAGGAACAATGGGAGACTGTGATCTCCAAGAAGACAACAAAAATGCTGAAACAGCTAGAAGGAGTTCCTGGTGTCAAGTGGAAGTCTCCTACTGAGCCAGTACTGAACTTAAAATGGTTGCCTGTGTCACAAGCATCCACCTCTAAACAGCAACCTGGCCAAGCTAGCTCATCAAAGTCTGGAAAGTCAAAGTCAAAGTCTTCCAAGAAGAAATTCAAATTGAAGAAGCCTATGGCGAAGAAGACTGCAACTCAAAAGGCTATTGATAGTTTGGGTGAATATTACCAGACTGTCAGGAGGCCTATCAAGCTCGGTGATTTTATGAAAGAGCTTAAAATAGATGAAAAGGAAGAAGAAGCTGAGGATGAATCCCTTCATGCGGAGACATGCCGAGTCATCTCAGCGACACCAGAAATAGCAGATAGGGAGAAATACGCTGAAGAAGCGACCCCTGAATTCTGTCTGATGGTGTCATCAATGGAATACAGTTCAGAAGAAGATCTATGTTTTCCAGATGATGAAGATTCAGACCCAAGCATGGAATCACAAATGAAACAAGTGAAGTTGGGAGACGATTCCGAGTCTGCGGATGAATCTCCAGACACAACAATGGCTGAATCTGAAAAGAATGCTTCATCAAATAAGTCTGAATCAGATGAGGTGGCCCAAGTACAATTAAGAAGTGGCAAGGTACTGCCGCCTCCACCAAAGAAAGGGACTTCTAACAAAGATAAAGGAAAAGAGATAGTTGTTAATGAAGATATTATCCCCGAAGACTGCAAGAAGAAAGATACTTTGTCCAAGGGGATAGATTACAATATCTTATCCCACTTGAGGAAGATCCCAGCACAACTCAGCATATATGATGCTCTCTTGATGTCTAAAGACCTTCGAGAAACTTTGATTCAAGCTCTCAGAAATCCCGAAAGATATGAGGCATATTTTGCTGAACGCAATTTGACGGAAGTCTTGCAAGCTCGAAATGAGCCCTTCATCACCTTTGCTGAGGATGATATGATGCTTGGAACGGCAGATCACAATCGCCCTTTGTATGTTACGGCAGAGAGCGACGGTATGGTGATCAGTCGAATTTTGATTGATCCCGGATCTTCCGTAAATCTTATGAGTCTTAAGGCACTGAGATCCCTCTGCCTTGATGTGGAACATCTTGGGCAAGATAAGTTGATGGTGCACGGCTTCAATGAGAAAGGGCAGAAAACCCTCGGATCATTTATGCTCCCTCTTGTATTTGGGGAACTCCATACGGAAGCCAAATTCCATGTGATTGATGCGGACACTTCGTTCAAGGCATTGTTGGGTCGCCCCTGGCTGCATGAATACGGTGTTGTCCCTTCAACACTACACCAGTGCATGAAGTATCTCAGAGAAGGAGAAGAATTCAGAATTTCTGGTGATATTCAGCCATTTGCAGTACATGAAGTAACAGTTTATGAAGATGCTAAGTACTTCATGCCAAAGAAGCAAAAGTCGTCAAGTTCTCTTGAGGCTAGAACATCAAATTCTAATGCTACAAAGAAACCCAAGCAAGAAGATGAGAAGAAGCATGTAGGAAGAAAGAAAGCAACGCCGGTTCTTCCCAAAGCACCGACCATTTCAAAAGAAAAGAAACACGTGCCTCACCTTGGGAGTGACAGTGATGAAAGTGATGTCGCCCCTACAAAATCCAGAAAGGTCGGCTGGTCTGCATCCAAATGGAGTAAGGAGGTTGAATACTCAAATGATGATGATGACTGTGACTCTATCTACATGAACACGGTGCAGAATGTGTTTTCCAGAAGGATAGACAGTCTGTCAATTTCAGATAGCGTACTCGTAGTCACGAGGATTCCCTTACAATACTTCAAAGAAATCACTCCACGCGAGGTGCATAAGGTTGAAGAACTCTCCACTCTTTATCTGCCTCCTCTGAAGAAGGGGACTGCACTAGGAAATGTACTATATTCCACGGGAGTTCGTGAAGAGGAAAATCATGATTGGGATTGCATGCTCCTCGATTCCGAAGAATCATTTCCTACGAGGCTACCCAAATTCAATACCCAGAATATTCAAAGAATGCTAAGAAAGCAAATCAATATTCCTACTACCAAACGACAGCTTCGTACAAGCTTGGGCCTCTGGTATGGAAGAAATCCGCGTCCATTGCGACGAAAAGATATAGATGCATATAAAGGCATTGGATTCATCAAACGAAGATTCCTCCGGAAAGAAACTTGCCAAGCAATCACATGCGGAGAAATCAAATCTGATAGTGATGAAGATGAGGTATATGAAGCCAAAGCTTATGATGATAAACCCGTAGAAGCTGAGCCTGCACCAGAAGAACTGGAAGATGGTGGACAGGCTGCTACGATGGACGAGCTCAAAGAAGTCAACTTGGGAACTGAGGAAGACCCTCGCCCAACCTTCATTAGCTCTCTACTACCAGAAGATCAAGTAGAAGAAATACAAGAGCTCCTCTGTGAATTCAGGGACTGCTTTGCCTGGACATATGCTGAGATGCCCGGCTTATCCCCTGAAGTGGCAGTTCACAGATTAGCCATCAAGCCTGATGCAGCACCTATCAAACAAGCTCCAAGGAGAATGAGATTGGAGATAGAAGAACAGGTGGTTGCTGAAACCAAGAAGCTCATAGAAGCAGGCTTCATTCGTGAAGAAAAATATGCCGACTGGATTGCCAATATCGTCCCTGTAAAGAAGAAGAATGGCCAGATTCGTATCTGCATCGACTTCAGGGACCTCAATAAAGCGTGCCCGAAAGATGACTTTCCACTCCCAGTATCAGAACTTCTCGTTGACAATACTTCCAACTACGACATATTCTCTTTCATGGATGGATCGTCTGGATACAATCAAATTAAGATGGCGCCTGAGGATGAAAAGCACACATCATTCAGAACACCCATCGGCATTTTCTGCTACACAATTATGCCCTTTGGCCTAAAGAACGCCGGTGCCACCTATCAACGGGCGATGACTCGTATATTCGATGACTTGATTCATCAAAAGGTTGAATGCTATGTAGATGACTTGGTCATTAAGAGTATGGACCGAAAAGACCATCTAGATGACTTGAGAATAGTGTTCGAGAGGATCAGAAAATATGATCTGAAGATGAACCCTCTCAAGTGTGCATTTGGGGTATCCTCAGGGAAATTTCTGGGATATGTTATTCGACATCGAGGCATCGAAGTCGACCCCAATAAGATCAAGGCAATCATGGAGATGCCACCTCCAAAAAGTCTCCGACAACTCCGTTCCCTACAAGGACAACTGGCTTTCATTCGGAGATTCATATCGAATCTAACGGGTAGGTGCCAGCCATTTTCAAAGCTGATGAAGAAAGATGTCCGATTCAAATGGGACGAAGAGTGCCAAGAAGCGTTTGACAGCATTAAAAGATATCTGTTAAGCCCTCCTATTCTCGCGGCGCCAATCCCGGGGAAGCCTCTTATACTGTATACAGCAGCACTAGAAGAGTCCCTCGGAGCATTATTGGCCCAGCATAATGAAGAAGGCAAGGAGAATGCACTCTACTATATCAGCCGGAGGTTGATAGGAGCAGAAATCCGCTACTCTCTAATCGAGAAGCATTGTTTGGCCCTGATTTTCGCAGTTCAGAAGCTCCGCCACTATATGCTGTCTCACAAAATCACCTTGATATCAAAGATCGATCCGTTGAAGTTCTTGATGACAAGACCAGCGTTGACAGGTCGTTTGGCAAGGTGGGCAGTGATCTTACTACAGTTTGATATCACATACGTGCCACAAAAAGCAGTGAAAGGGCAGGTGTTGGCGGATTTTCTCGCTGCACATCCTATTCCTGCAGATTCTCCGCTCAACGACGATCTACCTGACGAGCAGATCATGAATGTTGAAGAAGAGGAGATGCCACGAGTATGGGAAATGTACTTTGATGGAGCATCGTCAATCAAGCGTGCTCGGCCTCCAAATCTAGAGAAAGCCCAAGCCGGAATCGGACTCATTTTCGTGGCGCCCGAGGGAGGCATAATGAGATTCTCATTCAGCTTGACTGAACCTCGGACCAACAATGAGGCTGAATATGAAGCCTTAATAGCCGGATTGGAAATTGCAATCGATGTCCGAATCCGAAATCTCCATATTTTTGGTGATTCTCAACTTGTTGTAAATCAAGTACTGGGAATTTACAAAATCACTAAGTTTGAATTAGCCTGTTATCATCGGCGAATTCTTGAGCTTATGAAGCAAATTCCAGTTGTCAAACTAACTCAAGTTCCCTGAGGTCAAAATGGCAAAGCTGATTCCCTGGCAAAATTGGCTAAAGAAATGGCGAATATGGATGACGAATGGCCTATAATAATTATGGTGCACAATCGGCGAATCCTAGAGCCAGCTCTACTACAATTCCCGCAGGCAGAGGGAATACCAAATTCAAGCCAGCAGGATGCAACTCCGGTTGATCCTCAACCTCCCCAACCAGTTGATCTCGAAGATCAGTCTGAAGAGAATCAAGTTCCTAAGAAAAGACGCAAGGCCAGTCAAGCTTCAGAATCATGGTGGTATTGTCTAGATATCGAAGAAGATGACTGGAGGCAACATTTCATTGACTACTTCAAGGAAAGTAGAGTACCAACAGACAAATCACTAGCTGCTCAAATCAGGAAGAGAGCGCTACGATATGCATTTGTCAACAACACATTGTATCGGCGTGCTTTCGATCAAATGTGGCTAAGGTGCTTAGGGACTCGAGAAGTTGATAAAGTGATAGCAGAAGTTCACGAAGGACTTTGTGGAGCACACCAATCAGGTCCCAAGATGGCAGTCAAAATCAAAAGAATGGGCTACTATTGGCCGACCATGGTCAGAGATTGTATCAATCACGCTAAGAAGTGCCATGAGTGCCAGATCCACGGTGATGTTATACATCAACCGCCAAATCCACTGCACCCTACGATAGCATCCTGGCCATTTGAATGTTGGGGTACTGATGTTATTGGGCCGATAGATCCGCCGTCATCAGCAGGACACCGCTTCATCTTGGCAGCAACCGACTATTTCTCCAAGTGGGCAGAAGCGGCTCCATTCAAAGAAGTTACGTCTGAGCACGTGATCAACTTCTTCACCCACAATGTTGTATACAGATTCGGTGTGCCACGCCGTATAATCTCAGACAACGGAACTGCTTTCAAAAGTACAAAAATCTACAAGTTCGTTGATCGACACAAAATTGATTGGCGGTACTCTTCCATTTACTATCCAAGAGCAAATGACTTAGCGGAAGCTTTCAACAAGACGCTGGTGAAATTATTGAAGAAGATTCTCTCCAAGAACAAAAGGGAATGACATACGAAAATGGCAGAAGCTCTATGGGCCTATCGTACAACTTATAAAACACCAACTAAAGCCACTCCTTACTCTCTAGTATTTGGAGTTGAGGCCGTACTGCCACTAGAAGTTGAACTTCCATCTCTTCGGGTAGCAGTCCAGAATGAGCTGACTCTGGAACAAAATGCTCGGTTAAGAATGGAGGAGCTTGATGCGCTCGATGAAATCAGGTTGCAAGCTCAGCAGAACTTGGAAATCTACCGAGCAAGAATGACAAAGTCTTTTGATCGAATGGTTCGTCCTCGATCATTCCAAGAAGGAGAATTGGTCCTGGTGCAGAGAAGGCCAATCATCCCGCACAGAAAAATCGGTGGCAAATTCGTATCCAACTGGGAAGGACCTTTCGTCATCGAGAAGGTATTTCAGGGTGGAGCCTATCAACTCATCGATCTGAATGGTCAAAGGCCCATGCCGCCAATCAATGGTCGATACCTGAAGAAATATTACGCATGAAATTTTTCAAAGAAATATCGTGCTTAATGTATTATGTTTTCATACATTATTGTTAGCACATGCATTTTATATTTTGAAATTCTCTTCTATCATAAGAACGCATTTCAAAATTCCCCTATTAGACTGGGGGCATTTTAAATATTTATTCGGGTCGACATCGCGTTGCGTGCCGAGATCCCCAAATAAACATTTAAAATTTCAAAATTCCAATTCTATTTTGCTCTAAAATGTCCCTGCAAGACGGGGGGCATTTTAAATATTTATTCGGGTCGACATCGCGCTGCGTGCCGAGATCCCCGAATAAATATTTAAAATTTATCAATTCATATGTTTTTTGTGCTAAAGAATACAAAGATCTTCTTTTTCAAAGTATATACAGGTGATCTCTCAAAGATCGAGACACCTTCTCCAACAAACCAAGACTCAAAAGTCAAGAAAGAGACTTTTGTAACTACACGCTCCTACAAAATCGAGCCAGAAAAGCTTGAAGTCTTTAAACAGCCTGAAGCTTAAGGTTCGAATGGGTGTAAAAGGTCGGATCCAACAAGCCCAAATATGGCCGGATCGCTGGCAGCTCCGTCTACTCAACAAGCCATAAGAACGGCCGTAGTAGCGGAACCCCCACTTCGTCAACCCGTCAGTTGGGACTGTAGGAAGAACGAAGGTCAATTTGACTCGACCAGTTCAAGTGATCGTAGTCTGCAAAGTTCTCCAAAATGACTGGAGAATCAAAATTCCAGTTGAAGAATAAGTCTCGAGCAACTACTGAATGTTCGTAGGCTCCAAAATCTACAACCACGAAGGATGACTCTAAATCTGTCAACTTCAGTAAAATCAGCATTGAGAAGCGCAATTCCCATAGCTCAAGTCTGAAGCCTGAATGGGTGTAAGAGGTCGGATCCAACAAGCCCAAATATGGCCGGATCGCTGGCAGCTCCATCTACTCAACAAGCCATAAGAGAGGCCGCAGTAGAGGAACCCCCATTTCAGCAACCAGAGGACGAAGAGCTGTCAAATCCCAGCTCTCCCGATCTGATAAACTCAAGTGACTCAGATTAAAGTCTTCTCAAGTGGTTAAGGATTAAGATACTACCTACGTTCGGTACTATCAATCAAATCCAAAACCTGTAAATCCTTCAACAAATCCGTAAAGCATAAAGCGAGGATCGAAGGAACTTTTCTTCAACAAGTCTATCAAAGCACAAAGCAAAGGACCGAAGAAAATCATCCCAAAGTTCATAAAAAAGCCTATGGCCGAACTAAGAGGATTTCGTCATCAACAAGTCTGTTATGCACAAAGCTCTAGACCGATGATTTCTTGCCACCGATCTAATATAAACCTAAGGGTTTAGGTCACCGGCATTTACTCCTTCATTAAGCCCGCCAAAGCTAGAAGCAAAGGGCAGAAGGTGTACAAAAATTCTGACAAGTCAGTAAAGACAAATCAGACAACCCTTCATCAAGTCCACAGCACAAAGCACAGGACAGAATGATTAAAATCTCGGGGCTCAAGTCAAAGCTACAGAATGAGAACCCTGATGATATCTACAAATGTCCCTAAAGACTGGGGGCATTTTAAATATTTATTTGGGTTGACATCGTGCTATATGCCGAGATCCCCAAATAAATATTTAAAATTTCAACAAGATATCAACTATCTATGGATACATTCAAGAGAGCAGTGGAGAAAGAAAGTTAGTGTGGCATCCAAGCAAAATTTTGGAGATCCACTAAAGGAGAGTAGTGTGACATCCAAACAACTTTTGGAAATCCACTAAAAGAAAATCCTTGTGTGACATCTAGAATAAATATCTAGAGATCAATAGGGTCAATCAGCATACAACAAACGTGGTTCGCTCCAGACGCCTACCACATTTGTTGGGGGGCATTTGTTGACCTGTATACGGCAGCCGAAACAAAAAAATTGCATACCTAATGCTGGACCTATGCACGTCGCTTGCCACAACAGATCCCCGAAATCCCGTTATACGCACGAGTTCGGACGCTCTCTGCACGATCAACGCCGCCAATCCCACGTTCGCCTTGAATGCATTGTCTGCCCCGACGCTTTGCCTCGCAGTTTATAATATCGGAGGAGACGAGGCTCTCAGTTTTTTTTCCTCTCGATTTCCCTATCCCGCTCTCTCCCTCTCTCGCTCGACCTTGCCCCAGCGACGACGTCCCTTCCAGTTAGATTCGGAAGCTACGACATTTTGATCGGACGGAAGAGCAGGTGCTCGCCGGGCTATGAAGTTCCTTTGGCTCTTCTAGGCTGTTCGACCCCGCTCCATTGACGACTTTCTCCTCCTGTCGGAGAGGAAGTTACGACATTTTGTGCGGAAGCAACAACGTGAGCTCGCTAACAGTGAAAATAACTTTCTCCCTTGCGTGCGGCTCTTCCCCGACTCCTCCATTGCTGTTCGACTTCACTGCTTCGACGACGTTCTCCTCCCTGTCGGACGGAAGTTACGACACTTTGATCGGGACAAGAACGGGAGACTCGCCGGCTGCAGAGGCAGCTTTCTCCCTTTCGAGCGGCTTCTCCGACTCCTCTCCGCTGTTCGACTTCACTCCATTCGACGACTTTCCCTTGCCGTCGGCTCGGAAGTCACGACATTTTAATCGGAAGCAACAAGGGAGCTTGCCGGACTGTAAAGGTAACATTCATCCTCTCGCGTGCTTCTCTGCTTCATCCAGCGACGTTCCCTTACCTGTAGGATCGGAAGTTATACATTTTTGATCGCAAGCAACTATGGGAGCTCACTGGTTGTGGAGATAACTTTCTCCTTCTCACGCACTTCTCCAGCCAAATCCCGTAAATCAGCCAAACAGAGGTGAGGAGTCAGGGATCATTAATGACTTAATTAAGTTTAATTAGAGTTGATTTTTAATTAATTATAATTTGTTTTAATTGTAATAGTTTTAATTAATTATATTTATTATCATTAATCAATGATTAATTTTAATTAAATAATTATAATTAATTTTAAATTAATTATAATTAATTTTAATTAAAGTTAATTTTAATTAATAAATATTTTTGTTAATTATGATTAATTATAAATTATTAATTGTAATTAATTAAATTAATTAATGTTAATTAATTATAATTAATTGAAAATTAATTATAATTAATTGAAAATTAATTATGATTAATTATATTAATTAATTATAATTATTATAAGTTAATAATTTACTTGATTATAATTAATAAAGTAAATATAATTAATTAAATATAATTATAATTAATTAATTATAATTAATTAATATTAACTACTAGTTAAGAAAAAAAAAGAACCATGCTTGCACTCCCCTCTTGCATCGATCTACGAGCCGATAGTCGCCGACGACTCCCCGTCGGGTCTTCAAGGTATAAAATTTCTAACTTAAATCCCGTTCTCGACGTTTGCAGCGGACCGGGGAACCACCTATACGCGCTCTTGTAGCACGGTAGGAGGGAGCCCGGTGCGAAGCATACGACGAGGCGGGTAAGCCCTATACACGCTCTTGTAGCGTGGTGGGGACGGTCCTCGACCTCGACACCGACACCGACACCGCCGACGACTGCTACGCAAAGGTATAATGTTCCAAATCCCGTCCTCGACGTTGCGGCGGACCGGAGAACTACCTATACGCGCTCTTGTAGCACGGTAGGAGGGAGCCCGGTGCGAAGCATACGACGAGGTGGGAGAGCCCTATACACGCTCTTGTAGCGTGGTGGGGAGAGTCACTGCTGTTCTGGGAGTTACTGCTGTTCTACTGTACGGGTACTGCTGAAGGCCCCATACACGCTCTTGTAGCGTGGTGGGATGAAACTTTGTACGGCCGCGGTGTCCAAGGACACCTACCATACACGCTCTAGTAGCGTGGTGGGAAGGCCCAGCTCCCCAATTTTCCCCCAAACGGGGGATATGCCGGAGTGCTGCCGAAATTTTCATTGAAATGTACAAAGACTTGAACAATTCGAAGACCTTCTTGGACAACAATATAGAAGACCTGTACTCGAACAAAAATACACAGAACTTGAACTAAATGAGCAGAGGACCTGTACGAAGAGCAGATGAATTGTGGAATTGCACTTGAACAAAAATCTAAATGATTAATCAAGGCTTAAATCCAAATGAAATAAAATTAATTTGGAATCAGACTCAAACTAATTTGAACCTACACTTGAATTCAAAGGACTGCAGGGGACTTGAACAAGACTAGAACATCAAACAAGGACTTTGATTTGGACTGGATCCGAATCCGAATAAAGCAGTTGAACTCGCACTTGAACTCAGACTATACGACATCAAGTGGGGACTCGTAAACTTGATGAATTCAAGTCTGAATGAAACTGAATTTGGATCAAAACACATGAAAAGAACAAAAGATCAAATCACGCACGAGGGAATTCAAACTACAAGGACATTCGTACGTTCAGTAGTGACACAAAGTATGTTGTAAGACCTCGATGCAAGAATTCCTACAACAATTCCTACAATGCCTGTTGATTGAGATGGCAATACTGGAGATCAGCAATCAAAAACCCGTCCTCTATAAACAAATCCAGACATCAAACCACATGAGATTGGTGACAGGTGGGCATGATGTAGGCAACAATGGATCTCCTACGAACAGTTTCAGGTGCTCGTAGTGGATACAACGGGTCACTTCAAATAACTACAAATCACTTGTGGATAACAACAGTGAGAGTCTCGTAAGCATAGCGATCCACTGTGGACACAAGTATTGATATCATCTACGACAGCGGTGATTAAAATTTCCAAGTACACAGGGTACAAAGGAAACCCGATGTACGAATAAAGACATCCCCTGGCAAAAGGAAGGATATGTTTGAACAAATTAGAACCAAACTTCCTGGTGTTTTAAAGTCTCTTTTTGGTTCTATAATTAAGAAGAGAACAGTTCGGGTGCCCACAAATACCAGAAATAACATGTCCGCTATACTGAAGATCTAAAAAGAGTTCTTCCCAAATCAGCAGTCAATGACTCTAAAGTCCGGAAAGTCCTTCCCCGGTGATTGAGAAAGGGGGAGTCAATATCGAAATCCAACGCCACCGAATCCGCAACACTCGTATTAGCGGACAGAAGGCGTGTATAAGCTTTCAAATGAAAAGTTGTGTGCATCCAAACGATAGTTATCTACACAACTACAAAATATTTTAAAATACCCCCACATGAGTGCACCGTAGTTTGTATACACATAGGTACACAAGGGGTAAATACAATTATAACCCGCATGGGCCCCGGCGAGCGTGTTATTGGTACACACGTGACGCCTAGGGATGCTGCGCGGGTCGATAAGTGAATTCTAGTTCAAACCCGATCCTTCTACACGGATCAATAGAAGTCGACAGGGTTCGAACCTTTAAACGAATACACGGTTGTGGCGATCAGTGTATTTGTTTCAATACATTCATATTCGGCCTTCAAGGCCTAAAATCAAAAGAATTCATTCAACAAAAGGCACAAAGCCTACAAGAGACCCGATCCTCTGTCGACAGCCCGACAGAGTTGACAAGGTTCAATCAATAAAAAGAAATGACCCCCAAACACCCCGATGATGGCTGTGTTGAACGCTAATCTCAACCGGAGGGGTTCACGAATATTTTTAAATGTCCTCCAAGTTCCACCCAAAATTTCCAAAAATCTCAAAAATATTTAAAATTGAAATCTATCCATCAACGCTTAAAGCAAAATCCATCCACCCTCCGCAACAGTTTGCCGAGGTGGACAAATCTAAAATTACTTCAGCTCACAAAGAGCGAAATGCCTAGTCGAAAATATCACTAGGATCCATTCTCAACCAATCTTCTGCCAGTAAGGACGTGGTACGTGTCCTCTAACCGGCGGTTTAGCCGCCAAATGGCACCGCAGGATAAACGGTTATGACCCGGGCCCTCTGAACCAAGTGGTTTTGTCGCCAAATGGCACCACGAAATACCGATTATGGCCAGCGCCAATACGCTCCTTATTGGCATTAAATCCTTGAGATATGAATCAATAGGATATGATCGATAGGGCACAAAGCCCTCTGTTAGCTAAGGTGGATTCAAATTTGTCCCCTTAGACAAACATTCACCCCAGGTCTACAAGGTCCCCTTGGACGAAGCAACCCATGGCTGCCGACAAGGATCCTTCTGTCAGGTTGGGTCGACTACCTCCTCTGACTAAGTAGACCAGGGTCCATGATGGCCCGGGACGACGGAACCATGGGATCTTGATCGGGTCTATCATCCATTCCCCCATCATCCGCTTTAAGTGCAAGATGGTGAAATTTCTTATTTTAAATATCCAATCTTTCCAATCTCAAATCCAATTCCCAAACTTCCAAACATTTCAAATATCCAAACCATTGCTGCTACTATATGCCAGATAACACGTATATTCTACGTATCTGATCGACGACTAGCCTTAATCGAAAGTTCTCTCTCATGATTGAGAGGGGTAATTAACTATAGGGGCTTGCGCCTATAGGAAACCAGAACTCAGATCATAAAGTCCTCACCAAATGAGGGCGAAATCTCTGGGTAGTGTCTTATCTACAAACCCATCTGCCTTCCAAAATTTACCTCGGAACTTATTCAGTTAAAACTCCCTCGCCGAATAAGAAAAGCGAGCGGAGGCCGGGGCCGAATTTTCGGAGCCCACAAATTTCTTATTTTTAATCATGTTATTATAATAGCTACTTGAATAAAAAGGATCTTCTCTCTTTCTTAATAAATGAGCCAGCTCAAAAGTTGACTCGTAGTATTAAGCTCGAGCTCAAGCTTGTACTTAATTAATTAATCAAGCCTAGGATGGCAAAAGCATGGCTTGACTCGTGTACAACCTTAATCCCAATCATTTCCAATTACAACTATCCAAGAAATGGAACTGCTGAAAGTAATCAAATCGATTCAAACTGAACATAATAATAAGGGCAAAAATGTTATCAAGATGTGGCACCCACTAACCATGACTATTTGAATGAAGTTGAAATACAATTTCAGAAAATATAAGATATTAAATCCAATTTTCCAAACCCCAAAGAATATGTCAAAATAATGACTACAAAGGATGCACTAGCACTCCTAAAATCAAAGTCACATTTAGAGCAAGGACAAGACACAAACATGTGTTGTAGTTGAGATAATATATATATATATATAGGACAAATGGTTTGGGCATAAACAAGTTAGGGCAAGATCAAGGTATGATGATACATATAATGTAAAAGGATTATGGACTAGAGGAGGATGAAAGATTACCTGTATAGAAATTATGCAGAGAGATTTATACGAGTATTGTCAACATTAAATAGATACAAGGCATAAAGCTGACACAAAATAATTACACATGGCTACTGATGACAATTAAAATGGTGAATATATAAATTGTCAAGATAGTTGTGACCAAAAAGATAAAATAGGTACTAAAAGAGAGAACCAACAAAAAAAAAGGTAGAAATACCAAAATTTTGTGAAGTACTAACCAAATGAGTATAAACACAGAAAATTCACTTGATTTGGCAGTCTAGTTATACCATCAATTTAAGATCAATCAATACAAACGTAGCCTAACAGAAGAAGAGGTGAACAAATACATGAATGGTAGGGTAATTTTTTTTAACATAAACCCCAAAAACTACATTTCACAAGGTTACAACATCTTATAACATGGATCGCCTGGTTTTATCTATGGACAACAAACTAATTTAAACATAAAGAGTGACAAAACATGTAAAGGCAACTTCATTCAGATGATTAAGAAAAACTAAAGACATGCATAATCTAGTTAACATCATCAAATAGCCAGCCAAAACTGTTAACTGAAGTATAGACAGAAAGCATAAAAGTAGATTAATAATTTTCAAAAGATGTAACAGCTATTTATTAAATGATTATGACATCGAGGAGGTTTAAATATTCAAAAAATATATATTGAAATAAATGCACAAGGAAAAATAGTTCTCAATTTCATTGACCCTAAACCCTAAATATAACCATATTTAGGATTCCGGATTGACAACTTGCACTAGACATGCATTCTCAAGTCTTCAGATCTGCCCCACTAGAGGGAATCGTTAAAAGTCAGTCAAATTATACAAGCATAAACCCTGATAAAGCTTAATAAAGGAGCAACATGTATAAGCCTGACATTTTTAACACCAGGACTGAGTCTACCTCAATAGCTGATGGATGATTACACTTCAGGAATCCTAAAAAAGCAGTCCTCAGTGAATATCTAACACTTGCAACGTGCCCACCCTTTAAAGTATGATCATTTGGAGTAAAAGCAAGTAAGGCTGACAAAATGCCATCGTAGTGAAGGGGCCTTTTCCTTGCAATTGTTGCAAGACTGCAAATCAAAAGAAGTGTTGTGTTAGTGATAGAGGACATGCGGTAAAAGGAAAGCCATCTTAACACAACAGCCTGCTTATTGTAGTGATTCAAAACTAAGTGGCAGATGCAGGAAAGATAGATCAAAAATGGAATTAAAACAAAGCATAGACATGATCAATATCATATACAAGAATTACAAGGTAAATAACTGCATGGAATAAATAAATACCTAACCTCGCTATAATCATTCTTAAGAAAAATCAGGTAAGATGAGAAAAAAACACGTTTTCATTAGCTGAAAATCAGATTCACAGCACTATTAAATAGTGCGGTCTGATAGAAAGATAATGTCTGCATTCAACGTTAAAGATTCAGTTATGTGGTAATCACTAGATATATTAAATTAAATAAGTAATTAAGGTATAATTGACTAATAAGCTGTCAAGTGTAGTAGACGCAGTTACTTTCAGTGCTAAATAGCTTCACCAACCCATCTCATGTACACCAATGGTAAACTTTTGAAACAAAACAACAATCCAGGGGCATTACAAAGCACTAAATCTTCCATAGAAACTTAGAAAATTAGCACCAAAACCGTTTTTAGATTATGCGTGATAAATAAATCGACATGAACCCTTAGGTTTTCAAATTAAGCTTGCTTACATTCGGCATAATGAGGTTTAACAAATGAAACAAGATATCAAAATAAAAGTAGAAAGAACATTTCAACAGATGAGAAGTGTCTTCACTGCAACACAGCAGATAAGCTCAGTACTACACAAAATAATGCAATATTGGATGATAGCCTTTCTTCAAATGCACAAGGACTCAGATAAATCTGATTCATCTCTATGGATAAATTATAACCTAGAGACCAAATGCAAAGATCTACAAAATCCTTAGAAGCATAAACAATTCTGAAGGGCTGTTTTGTTTGTGCAACCGGGCATTGTTAGACAACAAATTCAGCATGTCTGCAAAATCCTAATTTAACAAACATGTGTGAGATATATTTGAAAACCCTCAACCATTAGCTGGGTTGCCCCTAGGCTGCAGGCTTGTTTTGGACATGAGTAGGATATAAATCATGGTAACTTGAGTTAGAAGTCCCACACATTTGGTTTAACAACCCTAGCCAAAAAATATTATTTAGGCTAATCTTTTCATGCTTCCCTAGATTTATGAAGGGATGTCAAAATTCGACACGACCCGAAAACTTGAACCAAACCTGACCTAAAAACTCCAGGTTCGGGTCAACCTGTATGAGAAACGGGTCAGGTTCGGGTGTCAAATTTTGACCCGATTGTAAATCCGGATCAAGTTTAGCTCAACCCAAACTCAACCTGGAACTGACCCGATCATCTCCTGCACAGCACTGCGACCCCACCCCGCGCTCGCAGCCTCGCACCATGACCCCCCCTCCTCGCCCTTGCACCGGCATTGCGACCTCGCCCCACGCTCGCACTGCGACCCTGCTTCGCGTTCACCCTCGCGTTCCCCTCTCGCCCCAGCGTCCCATGCTCGCCTACTCGCCCAAGCTCAGGCTCACAACCATGCACGGATGTGGGTTCTGGGTCGGGTCGGGCCAACCCAAAAACCTGGCCGGTTGGATCAGAGTACAAAATTCTGATATGTTTGCCTAATCTAGTCGGGTTCGAGTTACTGGAAGTGGGTGGTTTTGGGTTGGACCCGAACCCAACCCGAAAACACATTTTGACACCCCTAGATTTATTCTCATATAGTAAAGGTCAGCCTCCTACTACAAGACAAAAACTATAAATCTTAAAAAAAAATATTCACTACCTCCATTATTAAAAACATCATCTATTCGTATGAAAAAGCCAGCCTCCTACTACAAATTAAAGATTAGAAATAAATTGTCAACAAAGCCACACACAATCATTTGAAATTCAAGAACATGACAGAAACCCAATTTGTAGCACAAGTGCTAAATACAATCACTCTTTTAAATCAACAAATAAATATAGAAGAAAAGGATGGGAGAAAAAAAGGAAGAAATTACTCTTTGATGTAGAAAGAATTACAAATCCAAAATATAACTTTTATTCAAACACTAAATTACAAAGCTCAATAGAATGTTCCTGATAAGGGCATTGAAACATGAAAAGTCAACACAAAAGCTCAAGTGGTCATAAGCCAACTACAATCAAACCATGCCATAAGAGATCTGAGTCTGACCTATTTTAAAGCCTTTTTAGGCCTATTTGCATTTATGGCCAAAATTCTTCTTTTTCAATTTGATTTGAATAAGAATAGGTTTAAATTTTAAGAATATTGGGATTGGATAGAATTAGCTTTGCATTTAAATATCATCCTATAGGTATCCCACCTAGCACTTGCACACAATTGCAAGCAATTATTCCCACTCACGTCCGGGTTTGCACACTCTCCCTACATTCACATACAACTATCAAGCTTGTTTTCTTTTGCAGTCCACATGTTGTACATGACTAGACCCCACCTTCTGCAAGAGAGTGCAACTTGCATGCTTTAAATGTCATAATTGCATATACTATGTTTCTCACTAGCAACTTTGTTGCTCAATGTCCTCAAAATTTTGCATGTTACTCGCTCGCTTCCAACATCATAATCGCCTATCCTATGATTATCATCGCTAGAGGCTTTGCGGCTTGATGTAACCCCATAGTTTTGCATCTCACTATGTTGCATCTCTTTCTTCAACTACAATAAGAAAGATAGGAACAATAACATTAGGGGTTCTAATGTCGAAAATCTAGGCTAAAGATCAATTGCCCAGGCCCCTCAGCTTCCATGTTTTCAGCATTAAGCAAAGGATTTCTCCCCAACTATTGTTGACAAGCAACCTCGAACCATTGGAATCTATTACAATTTGCCTTAGGCAGGCGCTAGAAAAAGCTACCTAAGTTCCTTGTGGCGGAGTCCAAGATTGCACTACGATTATCTTCGCTCTCCATCACTTCAATAACAAGAAAATCATTTCCGGCAACAAGAAAACTTGACTCAAACTCAACCAAAATTGAGAAAAGACAAATAAGAAGTTGCCTTGAATATAATCAAAACCAACCAATACAACAATTGCTAATATTACAAACATATTCTACTTAAACAAAAAATAAAAATCAGCCCCAACAAAAAAAGAAAATGGCACAAATAACCCAATTGAGTACTCAAATTAATTATGTAATCTATATGCCGTTTTCTATTGTAATTTTTTAATGGAATGTGCAGATTTTGTGACTAGTTTGTGTGGGCTATGAAAATTCCGCCCCGGCCTCCACTCGCACTTGTTATGCTTTTTCATTTTCGGCGAGGGGAGTTTTAACGGATTTAGGTTCCGGTGTAAATTTTGGAAGGCAGATGGGTTTGTAGATAAGACACTACCCAGAGATTTCGCCCTCATTTTGCGAGGACTTTATGATTTGAGTTCTGATTTCCTATAGGCGCAAGCCCCTATAGTTAATTACCCCTCCCGATCACGAGAGAAAACTTTCGATTAAGGCTAGTCATCAATCAGATACGTAGAGTATACGTGTCATTTGCATATAGTAGCAGCATAGATATTTGAAATGATTGGAGAATTTGGGAATTTGGATAGAGGTATTTGAGAAGTTTGATATTTAAAGTAAAAATTTCACCATCTTGCACTTAAAGCGGATGGTGGGGGAATGGATGATATACCCGATCAAGATCTCATGGTTCCGTCGTCCCGGGCCATCGTAGTCCCTGGTCTACTTAGTCAGAGGAGGTAGTCGACCCAACCTGACAGAAGGATCCTTGTCGGCAGTCATGGGTAGCTTCGTCGAAGGGTACCTTATAGACCTGGGGTGAATTTTTGCCTAAGGGGACAAATTTGAATCCACCTTAGCTAACAGAGGGCTTTGTGCTCTATCGATCATATCTTATTGATACATATCTCAAGGATTTGATGCCATTAAGAAGCGTATTGGCTCTAGTCATAACCGGTATTTATGGTGCCATTTGGCGGCAAAACCACTGGGTTCAAAGGGCCACGAGTCATAACCGTTTATCCTGCGATACCATTTGGCGGCAAAACCACCGGTCAGAGAGCACGTACCACGTCCTTACTGCCAGGAGATTGTTTGAGAATAGATCATATTGATATTTTCGACTAGGCATTAGTTCTATGTGAGCTGAAGTAGTTTTTCAATTTATCCACTCCGGCAAACTGTTGCGGAGGGTGGATGGATTTTGCTTTAAATATTTGATGGGTTGAATTTCATTTTAAATATTTTGGGTTTTGGGATTTTTGGATTTTAGGCATTTAGGCGGCATTTGAAATTATTTGAAATGGACCCCTCCGCTTGAGATTTTCTATTCAACACGGCCATCATCAGGGTGTTCGGAGTCATTTCTATTTGCAAATATTTGCATTTTGTAGACGAACCTTGTCGACTCTGTCGAGTTGTCGACATAGGATTGGGTTTCGTAGGTTTTATGTCTTTGTTAGTGAATTCTAATTTTTAAAGGCCTTGAAGGCCTTAAAATAAATGTATAAAATAAATATTCCGATCGACTTCGTGACCGCATATTTATCTGATGGTTCGAACCCTGTCTACTCCTATTTACCTACTTAGGTCATAAGCTCACTTGTTCATTGACATTCGTTTGAGTGCACTGAAGGCTTGATTCAAATCAAGTCTAAGTTCATAAGTCCTTGCAAGTTCAGTTCACATCAAGCAAAAGTCCAAATTTGCAAATCCCATGATGTTCAAGAGTTTACAAGCTCAAGTTCTAGTCCAAATCTTCATCATTTGGTTCAAGTCTTGGATTTTTGTAAGTCTGCTTGTTGTTTTGTAAGTGATTGTTCAAATTCAGATTCATTTAGATTTGAGTTCATCAAGTTCATAAGTCCCACTTGATGTTGTATAGTCCGAGTTCAAGTGCTTGTTAAGAGTCTTCTGAAGTGTTTGAAGGTTCAATTGCATGTTCAAATTGATTTGAATTCAACTCCAATTTGATTTTATTTTTACTTTGGTTTGACCTTTTATTCATCATTTAGATTTTGTTCGAGTTTAGGTTCTCAAGTCCACTGTTCATTTGAGTCCAAATTCTTGTTCTTTTGAGTTCAGATCAGGTCCAAGTACAGTTATATTTTCACCCGAAATTTCGGCAACCTCCCAACTTCTCACACGTTTAGAGGAAAACTACGAAAAACTGGGCCTTCCCACCACGCTAAGAAAAGCGTGTTTGGTAGGAGCCCTCGTACGAGGACACTGCGGCCATAAAATCTTTGTCCCCACCATGCTAAGAAAAGCGTGTATGGGTTTTCGGTACCTGTTACAAGAAAAGAACAATCGTTTTCCTGAAGGTACAGAACCGCATACGGGTACTTAAGAGTTGTCCTGGCCACGCTAAGAAAAGCGTGCACCAGACTTACCTGCCTCGTCGTATTTGTCGCACCGGATTCCCTCCTACCACGCTAAGAACAGCATGTATAGGTGGTTAGCAAGCTCATCACACATGCCGAGGGCAAGTTTTTGGAGCCGAGGGGTCGCACCAACCTCATCGTAGGCGTCACACCGGGTTCCCTCCTACCACGCTAAGAAAAGCGTGTATAGGTGGTTAACCGGTGCGTCACGCACACCGAGGTAAGAGAGGGACTTTTTTTAAAATCATAATTAATTATAATTATCATTAATTAATTATGTTTAATGATAACTAATTAATTATAATTATTATAATTAATTATATTTAATTTCAATTAAATAGAACTAATTATATTAATTAAATTTAATTAAATAATAATAATTAATTATAATTAATTAAGATTAATTTTAATTAAACTAATTATAATTAAAACATTAATTATAATTACTTAATTGAAATTAATTATAATAACTACAATTAATTAAAAACAAGTATAATTAAAATTAATTAGGATTAATTTTAATTAAAACTAATTAATCCCTCTCTCCTTCCTCTCTGGTTTGGCACACATACGGGATTTGGCCGAAGAAGAGTGCGGGAAGGGAGAAATTACCTTGTCAGCAAGCGAGTTCCCGTTGTTGCTTGCGATTAAAATGGCGTGACTTTCAATTCAACAGGAAGGGAAAGCCGCTGAAGGTGTCGGCTAGGGCACGAGACCAGTGGAGGAAGGCTTTGGGTGGGTTGCTCTCTCTCTCTCTGCTTGTGTGGGAAGTCGGCACAGGGAAAGGAGATCGGGAAGGGGCTGGAGGCAGGAAGGAGATAGGGTTGGAGGAGAGAGGCCTCAGGTTTGGGAGCAAGAGGTCGGAGAGAAAAAAAAAACGAGAGCGCGAAAGCTCGTTCTCTCTGGTATTTAACGACGAGCGAGGTAGGACGATGCATTCAAAGCGGACGTGGGATTGGCGGCGTCGACGCGCAAGCCTCGTGCGAAGAACGGCGGAGGACATACGTGTCACAGGATTTCCGCGATCTGGGCACGATTTTGATATGCTGTGTTCGGCGCTACAGGTATGAAAGAAAAAAAAAATTCCTTAGGCATGTAGGTCAACAGCTTGAAATTAGGTGGTGGCAAAAGTTGTTTGCAATAATCAGCTATCAATCAACTACTTATTTATTGCTGGATCTTATTCTTAGATTTTGACACAATTAAAAATGCAACATTTTTACATTCCTCAAATATAAATGCCAAGTTGTGAGACATTTCCATAGAGTTTGTGGTTGATGCGAAAACTTTCTTTTGTATACAATATCTTAAGCAAATTATTACAAATTCCACACGCCAAGGCAGATTTGTTGGGGAGGGGATTTGAAGACTTTTCAATTGGAGAGATCCTTTTATCAAACTTAGTTTTTGGTGGTTATGGTTAGGACCTTTCAATTTACAATCAAGGACTTACATAGGAACACAATAAATTTTTTATTAATGATTTCATAAATTTAACAGCTATAGTATTAATTTAAATGTGATTAATAAACAAACCCCAATAATATTTTGGTTAATTTACATTCAATTTTAGCTATATGAAATTAGAATGAGCTATTTTGAGGTGTTAGAATTAGTATAAGAACTATGGTACTAGGCAATGGAAAAATACTTACATTGAATTGCGCACAACATTACTATTTGCTAAATATAAATATTGCTTGCAACACTTGGGATAAACTATCCCCGCACATGCTTCTGCTGAAATTCATTAAGTTGTGATGTTTGACACTCACAAAGATTGACAAGCAATTCCACGGAAGCGTTCTCCTTGGCGTTAATTTATTAAATGAGTGCATGCATTGGCGGGTATTACGTTAAGAAAAACTTGAGGTATGCTAAATTTTTTAAAAGCAACGCAGAAGAAATACATTACCAAATGAAGCGTAACAGTATTATTTTAGACTATTATATCCACAGAAGTCAGAACACTAAAACCCAGAATAAAGATCTTTATATATGACAGTATTTGTGTTACTAAATTACTGCATTCATCTAGCCTTTAACTTTTATTTTCAAAAAAGGTTCTACCATAAACTTTGCTTATAGATTTAATCTATTACATTAGTAAAATATTTACAGTACTGAAGGATGGCAAAAACTGGAAATTTTTATAGATAGAGTCATTTAATTTGAAATAGAGTGCCACCCACGAAAAAAAGTAATATTTGTGAAAACAAGGAAAAAAATTTATCAGATGTCCGCAGCATTGCATTTTGTCAAAGATGTAGCACTTTATTTACTTTCCAAGGTTTTGCTACACAATAAATGAGATTATGTTATTTTTAAAAACTACGCAAGAAAGGAACTCTTGTCTCAAAAAGACATGCAATAGAAAGCAACTATGAATTTTAAATATAATGCCAAAACTAATTCCAGGACTTACCAGTTCATTATAGCGATTGTCAACGAACCCTGAAGAGAATCAGCTGAGCGCAATAAATCTAGTAAGAGCTTAAGAGAATTGTTTGCTTCTATCGCAAGTGCTGCTGGATTAAAAACAGGATGATCCTTCTTTAACCATGAGACATTGAAGTCCCGCTCTTTTCCTGTTTGAAAAACAACATAAAGGATGTAAACAATGCATCTATTATGAATCAACAAATTAGCCAAAATAATTTGCATATTTTGGGCATGTTAGGAAACTAAATTCACTATCGGAACACATACCTTCTTCATAAGGAGCATCACCTACATGCTCATCAGATGTCAAGGTTAAAACGCAAGTTTCAAGAAATTTTACAGCAAGCACCTTTGTTCCGACAGATCCAGGCTATGACAAGAGTACAGACACTGTTAGCAAACTTTGAACATAAATTGAAAGGCATAATAACTTTTTCATTATTTACAAATAGCTCAAAAGGAAGAAAAAGAAAAGCCAAGCTCCCACTCATGTCCCTCATAATCAGATAGACTCTACAAGAGAAGGCGAGCAACAGCAGGAATCCCGACCTTACAAAAAGTGCAAAGGAGACAAATTTATTCAAATGTATTCATGCAAACATACATACATACTTACCCAGCATGCATGCATCTGTGCATGTACTTGGGCGTGAATATTTATAAGCAAGCATGCATACGCACACATGCGTGTTGTTAGGTCCTTAGAAACCCGCAAAAGTCAAAACAAGATAAATTGGGAGGTAGCAACACACTTAAAACAAAATATACCAAAATAATAGAAAGGTACCCATAAAGAGTAACATAATTAAGAACAGCAATACACAAAAGTCATAATATTAAACGATATTTCTCATATCATCAGCTTATCGCAACTGCTATTAATTGGCTTTTCAAATCACTCATCATTCATTTCCATATAGAACTGCATTGATGTGGCCACCAATTTATGGTTCTTCAAGCATAGTATATATATATATATATATATATATATATATACATACATACTATGTGATTTGTTCGTACAGACACGTCAAACACCAATAGACACGCCTATGATATTAATTTTCCACATTATATATTGAAAGAATTCCAATTTCACAATGTCTGTAACTTCAGATACAGAGTAAATTTAGCACAAAAAATAAAGCTAAAGCATGCATGTATAACTTATCCACTATTTAGAAGCTGAACTTTAAGCTGCATGGTAGCTAATAATTACATTCAACAAGGGTGAGCCAAACTTTAATTATTACCAGAAAAAGCTTATTTTGCAGCACCTATCCGCATCTAGTCTTTATAAACTCAGATAACTATAGCTTAGGCCTTCTTAAATTTTAACAATTGCATCACATATAAGGTGATTTTCCAATGGTCTCTTAGTATGTTATTAATAAAATCTGGAATGTAAATTATCCTATGAAGTGATTGAAGTCTGAAAACAAAATTATATTGGAAATTAGCCAGCAGCCTAATTTAACCAAATTTAAGAGGCAAGGATCAGCCGGAAAACTACACCAAACATTTTTGTTCAAAGAAACATCACATTGTTGATACACGAACACCAAGAATAAAATAGGACTTTATGTTGTTGATAATTTGCACAGAGACATGGTCATTAAATAACTTCTTCATAGTAGTTAATATTAGTCAAGTTTATGGAAACAAACAAAATATGTGATACTCTTTGACTAGAACTAACAGCAACAGAAGTTCATTTAAATAATCAATTCTTTTCTGTTGAAGTCAAGGTGAATGGCTTCAGCAGACAAGAAAAATTGCCACACAAAGCTATTATTAAACATTTAACAGGTTCAAAATCCCAAGCCATGTCTAATAGATTGTGAACATTCATCAAATTTCAGCTATCAAGGAATTTCAGCATTGTGAATACTGACCATTGTGCTTTATATTGATTGTCGACAAGGTGTTTCTCCACTTCATATATGCAGTGTAACTGCAAACCCCAAACATTGGCAGTTAAATTACTTTTTCATCACTCATTACTCATTCAACTCGGCTTTACCATCAAGCAAAAATAGATGCCAAACAGAAAAAACTAAATGCATGTAAGCACATCTAGCAGCTATATAAGGTCTCATTTGGTTCCTGGAAGACAAAAATAACATGTTTTGAAAATTGATGATCTCATTTTTCACTCATTTTGTGAGAGAAATTGAAAGCATTGCCTTTGAGTAAGTTTAAATTAAAAGGATTCGAGGAGTTTAAAGTTAATGTTGATTTCCAACTATGAAGGAACTAACCATTTTTACTGATTTATAAAAAAGAAAAGCCAAATATGGGCCCCCGACTAATTTAATCAATGAGTTTTGCACTATTCTAATTTAATCCCTGGACTATTGAAAATTGATCCAATTGGACTTTAGTGGTGAAAATGACAATTAAAGTTAACATCAAAGTTAAATGAGAGAATATTTTAGATAGTGCAAGTGAATGTGAGATTATATTTCTTATATTGCCTTATTGTCATTTAATTAATTATGATAAATACAAAAATCAAAATGAAGGTAAACCTACTAAAAAATAAGGTGAATAATTACTTTGAAAAAATGTTCATAATGAATATCAGGCTAATAAGTTTTTATGACATAAATTATATTATTCATTATAAGTTATCTCAAGAGAAATTTAATTGACTAATTATGTAATCCCCTGAAATTTGAAAAAATAGTTAAATATCTGCTTTATGTTTTATTTTTATAATCAATTTTTATTAGTTTTAAGTAGAATGCATTGCAATTATTGGCAAGGGTAAGAATTTTTATAAATGTTTAAAAAAATAATGTTATCAAGTATTTAATAAAATACCCCCTCAAATTATGAAGTAGCAGGAGACTAGCAGCATCTGTCATCAATTCAAATAATTTTGTAAATGGAGGGGATAAATTGGATTAATTTTTAATAGTTGGGAACTAAATTTTCTAAAAAATTTGAAACTCCGAGATTAAATTGGACAATTATTAATAGTCGGTAGACTATTTTGCACTTTTTCTCATTTGTAAAGCATGTTTCTAAGCTCAAGAGACCAAATGAGACCTAAGCCAAAAAAAAACAGATTTCTCAATGGTTGACAAACTTCATATTCAACTAATTTTGCACAAAGTTGAATGTGACAACACAACACTTTTATGTGTGTGTATTATTTATTCATTCATTTATTTATTTATTTAACCATTTAGTCACACATCATGTAAAGTTAGCACCATTGTCAATGATCTAGATGGTGAGACTAACAATTCATAAATTTCAGATATAGAGTGCCAAAGTTAAACGAAACTTCAGAATCATCTATACTACAATATAGAGAACAATGTCGATGGCTTAGATTTCTAAAAGCATAATTACATGTATTTAGTAAAGTACACCAGAAAATATCCATTTTGACATAGTATCAGGCAGGTCACTTAGTTACCATTAATTCTTTATCCGGGGATTTTGGTGGTTTGTTCTCAAGTTTTATCCTGGTCATTGGGAAAGATTTTCCCTGTTTCTGAAGAAGGTGGAGAAAGATCACAATGGGGTTCGCCAGTTTGGAACTTTTCCACAATTCAAAATGCTTCTCGTTACCTTATTAAATGGATAGGTAAATGGGCTTTCTTTCTGCATATTTGTGATGGCGTATGGTGAAGTGGGTGGGGGCTTGATTGATTGACTAATTTTCTTCCTTTTCTCTACAGCTAAGTCATTAGTTATCTTGCAAACTTACGATGTAACAAACATCCTGTACACCCAATTACAGAGCAAGAATAACTATTTAACGTATAAATAAATTAATTTTTCAAAAGTCAAATTAAGCAGCAACGACAATAAACAAGTTATGTTTGAATTTCTTGTCAATATTTTCAAGAATCGAAACATCTAATGGTTATGTCAATCTCTAATGAACTGAAAGGTTCATGCATTGAGCAAGAAACATCTTTGGTAGCTATATTTTTCCTCAGAATGCCAACCATGGGTTGCATTACATTGTGCTTAAAAGTAATTTTCACTGCATTTTGTATTCAATTAAAAATGTCAACTCCAAATATTACTCACATCAGTCAGAAAAGCCAAGCTTTTCGGGTGAAAGGCATTGCCCACCGATATTAAATCAATTGTTAATAAAGCGTTGAACCTTGAGTAGCATGGCTACATATAATCATTCTTATTGTTCTCAGTAGTCCATGGAGATATATTGTAGTTATCTTTATAGCATCTGATGGTGATGACATCAAGGTTTCAAATAAAGTTAGGACACTAGTGTGGTACGGCAATTGTGTCAAGCCCAACTAGTCGTTTGTCCAGTAAGTTCAGAATTTGAAACCAAAAAACTCATACCAGAACAAAATTTTGTAGAATTGTGTCCTCAAATACAAGGCCTGCACAGACCTATACTTGCAGCATAAACTAACATCAAAATCCATTTAATGACAAAAGACACCAAGCATGGTTCTCTTAAATAAACTAAGATCGAAGGTGGCAACATTATGAAGCTAGAACTATAATTTTAACTAAGATTAAGCAAAAAAAAGAACTCATCAATAAAATGTGTTACTATCTAGCTGGCCCATAGACCACTCGATCGTCTTCTCATAAGCATGTACCATTTTCTTTTGGATGATCTTTTTATTGCATTCAAAGAAGTTAGCACATTGCCTCAGAAAAAAAATCCTTTGTATCCCTAAATTAAAAAAGCAGCCAATGATGTCTGGTTGAACTCCACGAACTGCTCAGCTCCTTGTATCGTTTGTTCTAATCAATAATTAAACCTTCCTTCCATAAATTGTTGTCAAAGCTAGACGTTTTAAAGTCTGTGAAATATGCCTTGTGACCTTTTTTTCTGCAAAGGACTGATAGCAGAAAGATTAAAAACAGAATAGACAGCCTTTATCTCAGTAGGCATACCCTACTTCCACTGAATTTCTGTTTGTTTTGGGAAACAAGAAATCAGGAAATAATGATATAGAGCATAGACTTAAACTGTAAAGCATTGAACTCAGAAATTATGAAAATAATGCTGCATCTGTGCATGAAATTGCCATAGATTTGGACTGAAGATTGAGTAGACAAAATTTAGGACTAAGCATATGTGCTGATATTGCACAATAGATTACACATAATTGCTGATGAAAATGCAATGGCTTGCAAGTTCATCGGACAAGAAATAGCAGGAAAAGTTGAAATAAAACACTCCCGACATAATTACCCAGATTCTTACTATTTTTGCTTATATTCCCAACAATAAAAGAGTTTCAGAACTATACTGCCGAGAGTATAGCATTGTTACTTAGTCAAAATTCAGATTCCTTAAAAATTGTAAATAAGGATAGTCTATTATCATAAGAACTATAAAACTTATGTAGCATATACTTCTGCAGATTAATGTCAAGTGTTCATTTTTTCTAATTAATAGCTTAAGACTCATAAGCACAAGAAAAAAGTTCTAGTGCTAAAGACAGTCCAAAATCATAAGATGCACAGCCATTGCTTGGGCGATGTGGTACATATGCTTGCAATGTAGCACAGCTGAGATTAAAGAAAATGTATAAAAAGCATGGCCAGGAAAAAAGGTAGGCACCAATGCTTTTTAAGCCATATTCTGCTGCTATGTGCCAGACAAAGACAGGTTAATGTCAACTGCCAGTAAATATAGAATACGTAGAATTGATGGATAACAGCATTGCAACGTCGGCATGGGTGACGGGTGTTGGTTATGCGTTAATATTTAGTCTTCTTTATTAATATCAAAAATTATGTGGCAAACAAAGTTTTTGAGGAATATAATATTACAAACAACTCTTTTGTCCATCAACATGGTACAAGTACATAATATAATTAACTAAATTCCATATTTGACAACTTCTCTTTAAAAAAATAAATAAATAAATAAAAATATTTGACAACTTCTCTTATTTTACTACATTTTTTTCCAATTGACTCTGGATACCTTACCCTCAATCCAACACATTTACAGCAATAAACTAGAGGCATGTCATTCCTTCTAATTAAAAAATAATAATAAAATAAAATAAAAAATTTTAAAAAAAATGTCATTCCTTCTAATTACATTTGTTAATCCATTTTCTCATATGCAAAAGAAGAGTAAGAAAAATCAGACCCCTCAAACATCATAGCAAAGTGTGGCACAACTGTTGTATAAGCTTACACACAAGATTTACTTGGTTAATCTTAATAATCGACATGGAGTAGAATATTTGGTGCCAGTTAAACATGAAGCTCTAGCCCAACTTCAATAATAAGATTAATTAATCCAAATCAGAAATTCAATAGTAACTTCTATAGTACCATAAATGGAGTAATAAGGCTAAGGCCTACCTCCAAAACAATGCCAAAAACTGCATCCTTGAATTGTAGCATCCAAGACCACATTTTTTCGAGCCACCTTTCAGGCCTATCGGATTTATTAAGCTACATAATACAAAATCATGATGTCACTACCACTTAAAAATGCATGGATCTCAACTGATAAGAATGAATCATTTAAATCTTTAATATATCAACTGAAGTGATGTTTGGCCGGAAAAAGACAATCTTAAAAGGAAGTAATATTGGAAAATTAACAAACCAATTATCATGAGTGCCACAAGCAGTCACAAGGATATTTTCAAAAGCTAAAACAAGTTTTTTAGATCAATTTTAACAGCTCAGAATGAAATAAAAGGCTTGATGATGTTGTTGTTGTTGAGTATGAAATAAAAGGTTCTTAAGAGGAAATAAACAAAACCTACATAAGTGAGATCCTCATAAGAGAGTGATAGTCATCCATCTGAAGCAGCAAAATTATGTACAGAATATTTAGTTTACTTTTTCGAAAAAGTATTTGCCATTCATTTCTATTTTGAGCTCTCTGTGAAGTTAATAAAAGTAAGCCAGTTAAATAACCTCTGACTGATTCTAGCTCTCAAGGTCTGTTTGGAACAGCCACAATTTTTTGTAAAAATAGTTATAAAGTTGTGGGGACAGATTTTTCTGAAAAATTACTGTGAGTATAATAAATATAAGTTTTAAAAAGAAAGACATCAATTTTCTGACAACCATCACACTCTAGTAGATCTAGTTCTCAAAAGCAACTCCTTCCCATAGAAATTTCTGAGAAGCATCAGGAATGCAATAGCCAAATAGATTTGTGGTAGCTCTAAAGATTAAAGCAATGAAAAAGCTGCCACAAACAAATTCTCAGTTTGATTGTTATTTCATTCTTTCCTCTATATGCCTAAACAATTGCAGTATATTTTCTGCTATCAAATATCAAATGATTTCATCTCCATTTTTAGCCCATCATTTCACAATTTCTTCTTCCTATTTTTATCATACACTACTCTCAACATATCATTTGTATTACACTCAACTTTCTTAATTGTGCTTCTCCCTAGTTTATAAGATAAAATTAGGACTAATATCATATTAATACCCCTACTGCATTATTCTTGATTATAATTTTACTCATCACAAGTAATTCTCACTCTTCATTTTAAATATTCAAATTAAATTGTTAAAATCTCATTAAGTACTATGTGATAAGAAAATATCAAAAAAAACTAAGAAAGTTCAATTTAACAAAGCTGCAATTGAACTCTATGAAATTTGAAATCGAGTGTTGAGCAAAAAGGAAGTCAGAATCACCAAATTAGAGTGTAGTATAAATAGGAATATTAAGATGAGTGTGTGATAAAACTATGAAGGTTAAAGTGAAAATATATTAATTTATTGCAAAGAGGGTGACACTAGCATCAATGAAAGAAAACATAATAACAAAAAAGCTAAAATGATTTGAATTTTTTATGTGCTTCAAAACTGAATGATACATTTTTTAATCACTTCAAAAGATCTTTGAAAACATCTCATCTCTTAATACCCACAAAATTAATTCTTATGTTAATCAATCATTATGCCTTTTAAGGACAATAAGCACAATATTAACTTGGATAAAACGCATCTTGATACTAAATTATATATTTTTTAATAGCTTAGCAAGCAACAGCTAAAAAAAAAATTATATTATTTTAGCATCTAATACTATTGAATACAAATTCATACATATTTTTATAATTTTAAAAGATCTTTGAAAATCTTATCTCCTTAATGTCCACAAACCAATTATTATTTCAATTAATCATATGCCTTTTTAAGGTCACTAAGTATCATATTAAGATCCTTGCTTTCTATTCTGATTGCATAAAATCAAATCAATTCTTCAATGCTAATTAGATTCTAAGACTACATCCTATAACCCTCACACATAATTTAATAATATAAACCAGCAATTGACTACACAAAATTGCCAAAAATTTGAATATCTCCAGTATAAAAATTGGTACAAAGTTATTCTTCTCCAATCATTCAACATTCTCTAAGTTGAGTTTCATTAAAACATTTGTCAACCAAACTATTTCAGCATCATCAATAAATCTTCAAATCTCAAATAGTGATCTCATTTAGATCATAAACTTTACCATAAATTTGTTTAATTTTAAAATAATTAAATTTAATTTCTTAATCAATCTATAATATATTTGATAATTTGATTCATTTTGCTTATTTAACAAAATTTCTCCCTTAACATTATCATCTAATAATGTCTCAAAATACTAATTTCATTTTTATTCAATATATTCATTTTTAAGTAAGATCTGGCAATCATCACTCCTAATATGTCTAATTTGATCAAAATCTGTACATCTCATTTCTTCCTCAGCTATTTTAATATGCATTTAACTTTTCAAATTGAATCCTACCAATTATATCTGCATCAATATCAACACTTTTTTTTAAATACAGTGATACTTTTAAGACTGTCATTGTTAGGTTCCAAGTCTTAGATGAGAAAAGTTGAGGACTGCGTTACGTAGTCGACAGCCATAATAAAACTTGTAGAATAATCATGACAATAGTCACATGAATCGGCGGCCTTCCGATGATCCGGTTAGGAGAGTGGATGTAATAAATTTGGCATATGTTAAGGAAGGTAGAGGTAAACCTGAAAATACTTAGTTAGAAAATATTAGAAATGACCTTTCTATATTAGATTTAAATGATAATTTGACTTTTAAGAGAACACAATGGAGAAAAATGATTCATGTAACCGACCCCACATAATGGGATAAAGGCTTGATGTTGTTGTTGTACAGTGGTACTTTTAAGACATTCAGTCCAAAGATACAATTCCAGTTCAACAGCTTGACATATATGGATCAATAAGCTCATAAAAAGATCTGGTACTTGTACCATGTAGCCAATTTCCAAAAGAATTACCCTAAACATGCAATAATTTTTTAAGGCAAGTAACGGCAGAGAGAGGGTGTTGTTTGAGCTATAATCCAGCACAATCTCAAACAAGAAACCAAAATACGCAATCATGATACCTAGTAACATGGTGGCTGTCTTCGAGAGCATCTGTTTCACTAAGTTTGACAATGAACTGATAACTTTTCAATTAAGAATAACATAGATCCTAAACAACACATTGGAATCTTAAAGGCTACCACAGAGGATTCCCTCCCTCTTCATATCACATCAACAGGTTAATCCACCACCAGAAATCATATCATATACTTCTTTTCAGTTCAGAATTTTGATCTGACTTTAGCAGGCACAAGAAAAATCAAATTCTGCATCTCAATAGAAAATAATATGTATTGAAAAGAAAGAAAACCATTTAGAGAGAATAGTTTATGATAGGTATGATTGATTAAACATAGTGTACTTTAACATTATTGGAAAGAGTTTATAGTACTTATTTAACTAAATATTCAAAAAAAAATCTTGCTAATGCCAAAACTTGTACTATTATGACCACAAATTCCCATTGTTTAATATCAACCGCAGTTTCAGCTGCTTGCAAGAAGATCTCAGAACCACAGCATATTAAAAAACCATGAAGAGACAAAAATAACATCTGTAATTTGACATTCATATGAGCATAAAACATATTTATCCATTGTTAATACATTTGTTCTACAAAATCACCTGGACTGCTATTTCAACTAGAACAGCACAAAATAAACTTGTTCCAGTGGTTATTGATCGTTTAACAACAAAAGGATCATCATGTTTTAAAAATGACAGCAATTTTGGCAGCAAGACTAGTGAATCTTCTGTGACTTTCCGACCAAGCTCCTTCAAGACCCTACACAAAAAAGCAATCAATTGTTACTATTCAGAAAAAGTGAAAGAGCGTGAGAGTGGAGAGAGAGAGAGAGAGAGCAATTAATAGCTGCCCAAAAGCCTTGGCAAGTTCCTACCATGATGATGATTAGAAAAGAAAATCCTACCATGATGATGATTAGAAAAGAAAATAAAGGGGGAACAAATCTTGATGCAACCCTAGTAATAAGTGGAGTTAAAATATGGATGTTGTTGAAATAATTAATTGCACCACTTCAGTAATCGCTAACAGTAACATTTGTTGATAGTTTGTGACAATAAGCATTAGCCATGAGCACGCAAAAGGATGATGCATTACAGAAACACGGAATACACAATATCTTATTCATAGGTGAACAGTTAGAAACAAGTGTATCAAGAAAAATGTATGCCAATAAGGATTCTTTTGATTCCACTTCTGATAAAAGTGCAGAATCAACACCATTGTACAATACGTAGCTTAATGTTCAATGTGATTGACAATGTAAAAATACAACCATCACAACAATGCATAAGTATGACTACAACCAATATAAAAGATAATTGCCTTAACATTATTTTCATCCTAATTACTGGTACAACCATTCAAAATAGTCGTCATTATGACACTATCAGTCCATTGACATAGTTTGTACAACAATATTAATTGTAGAACCGCAAAAACATGGAATGATCCTTCAAACCTAAAAATAATCCAGACAATTTACTTGTTTGATACTCCAAAAAGCACTCTCAGTCTCTCGTTACTCATTTCTTGCAGTCCCATCAGGTTATCAAAATTAGGAAAAGAACTGGAAAGCATGAATATCAATAAACAAAAATATAAAGAATCAAAATAATTGAAGCAACTAGCCCTAGGAAAGACACACTAAAACAATAGACTACATAAAAAGCATGCTCAAAAGACTAATAAATAATGAAGACTGCTTAAAGAGGACTCCTAACTTGAAAAGGCGTTAAATTGGTCGGTAAAAAATAATAATTCAGACAAAAAAAAGAAGGCCCCACTTTTCTGGAGGAAGAAAATCACCAAATGCCGCTGGAAAAAGTATATAGTGGGATAAAAAATAGGAATGAGTGTAATGAAAGAGATATAAGCGAGTATCAACAACACATCAACACAAGTAAATTTCCACAAACAGACAGATAGGCAGCACCTGCAAGCAAAAAATTAAATCAGTTGTCATCTCCAAAGTTCCATTTTTTTTAACACCAAAGTACAGATTCATTTTTCAAATTAACACGCAAAAGACACATGCATGGGTTCCTTAAATTTATCCTCAACAATTAGCAGTTGGTTCAGCCCATTATTTTTAGATAAGTAAATATGAGAGGAAATTAGAACAACAGATATTTTGTCTAATGGTGCCAATCGTGTTAGCACAATACATATTGAACAACTGTATGACGTTTTGTCAGATATAATCTATATTCATAGAATCATAATATAATAAAGGAGCTTGCATAACCTTCTTAATCATCAGGACAAGAACAGCTTTCAAGAAAAGAAATAAATGTTATATGTGCTAAGGGCCTCATTGGGATCACTTTTGTTTTTTGTTTTTGTTTTTAAATAACATTTATTTTTTATTATTTTTAAAAATAAATCAAATAGTTGTTAAAAACACTCAAAGCAATTTTAAAGTGTTTTGAGTGTTTTTAAAAACAACTATCATAACTAGTCACCAGCATTATCATTGCCTTACCAACAGCTGCGCTACCCGGCTGACAACTACTGCCGCCATCGCATAAATCAAATTATTTGATATTCAAAGAAAATAAGAAACATATTTTTAAGATATCAAATATGTTTTGCTTCGGGTCAACATATAAACAAAACAAAATAAAAAATAAAATAAAAATAAAAATGATACCAATCAGCCCTTAAATAATTCATTTAAATTATGGTTTCATCAACATAAACAAAAACAAATAGAAGCACTTGCATGTGCTAAAATCAATAATTAAAAACAAATACTACCTCTCAAACTCCAAGAATATTCTATGGCTTGCTGGACCTCTTCCATCATTAAGGCCTTCTCTATCCAAATCCCTATTGACAATAAACAAAACAAAAGGAAGTAGACTTAGTGTAACTTGCAAATGCTGACCAAGTCAAAGCACATTATCACAGCAGACACCAGTAATAAACAAAGAAAAAAAACTCTCCAATGAAATACAGATGAGCAATGTCTGTTTGATGATAAGTTTGATCAAAATACAGCATTTAAACTACATAATAAGCAGATATTCAATAGCATAAGTGAATCTGTCAATTGTTGCACAGACCTCCTGGAAAAATAATTAAGGGGAACTAATCTTGCAGAAAGGGACTAAGTGGGAATTAGCATCTAAGAAAAACTAGCAAGTCATCTAAAAACAACTCTTTTAGTGCAAGAACGCAAAATTCTGCATAGAGGAAACAACACAGTAGTTTTAACTCTAGAACCCACTTCCAACGCTTCTTTGCCAAAAAAGTGCACAAGATGTGTTGCTAACACAGTGAGTGAATATATATATATATACACAATTTGGGAGAAGAAACATAAACCACAAAACAGTCAAGTCACAAGTGCAATTCATTATTCTAGAAGTTTTAGAAGAAATACTCAAATACACCAACTCTTGGTGGGACTTAAGAAGTTTCCGTTGACACATACATAACGAGAGTTAACTTGGGTTTGTAGAATGAGTCCCTTTCCTTAAAATATAGAAACTAATAGAAGGGAATCTTGCATGTCTCTGCTTGAAGTCAAGAATTACACCACAAAGATATGACTAATACTCTAAATGTGAGACTATGAGTTCGAAATCGAGCAAAAATACATAAACGGAATTTCAATGGACAATCATTAACATTTACCCAAAATAATCCACCTAAACTACCAGAAAATTTCAGCAATTTAACAAACGCAGCATGGAACATATTATCCTCACATCAGCATAAATAATCTTGCACCTAATATTCTGTACTTTCTCAAGCACCCACATCCTTGCAAAGAAATAAATAGATTTCATTCGCAAATTACCATAAAAAAAGCAATTCAAAAATAGCACCATATAGACTTGAAAGTAACATGCTTTAATAACTAAAACACAAATCTCAATAAATTACAAAATATAAGTTATAAAAAAAAATTTAAGTTCGGAGAAAACATGAGAAACCACTAACAGCTTATAACAATAATTTTATCTTATTCAACTAAACACAAGATTATTATAGTCTTTTCCTTCCAAATAAAACAAAGTAGAGCAACAAGAAGTGTGCTGCAAAATTTAAAACCCCAGCAAACCTTGGGTACCATCTCTAGCCACCAAAACAACATTTATGAATAAGATTAAGATATTTTTGCACTTCTTTTACTCAACTTCAACATTTATTTTCCTTTAAACATTTAAAATTACCATTAAAACATTAAGGAGACTCGGTTTGTTTTTTCAAGTAATATGTACAACTGCAATAAAAACAACCGTGTTGGAAAGTATTATTTATAATAAAAAATAAGCAATACAATTAGAGTTGAATACAGAGAAAAAATAACATAAAATATCTCATAAGAATAATTTGTGATGATAATAAAGCAAGAAGTGATGATAGTATCACTAACAAAAGACTAGTAATAAATAGACTAAGTGACACCAGAGCTGAGCTGTTTGATTGTATTAACTTCAGGCTAGTTTCATTTCATTTGATAGCTTATATGGCTACATAGGATTAGTGCTTGCTTTTGTTGTGCATAGCCTAATAGGTGGCTACCTTGGTCTATAAATAGGTAGCAATGTTTGTAATTGGGAGATATAGAGAGATGAATAATATTTGAGTTCTTTTTCTCAATTATTTTGGGTTTATGTATGTATCCTGAAGGATTCAAGTGGTGATCCCCTCCCAAGGAGTTCTTGGGTTATGCGTGGACTGCGAGTTCCTGCAGTTCATGTATTGTATCCGTCGCCGCATCACCCCCCCCCCCCTTTCGTCGGCGTCACTAAGTTTTTGAATGTGCAAGGAAAAAAAAAAGAATGTATTTGAGTTAGAACCATTGTGAAAGCGAATGTAATATATGCATCCATCTATTCTCTATCATTTCCTCAATTGTTTCCTCTTCCCATGTAGCTATCTAAACTGTCCCACCTCACCATCCTCCTGCTGTTCAATAGTTTGGCCCAAATTTTCATTTATTTATCAACATTTGCTACTTCAGGGAGATTTCCAAGGTCTTCTCCTTCGTATTTTTTATGGATTTTGTTTGTGTTTCAAGAAATGAAAGTGTTGTATGAGTTACTGTCAAATAAAAGAGAGTTTTTTAGACATATTTCTTTTTTATTAGTGATTTTGGTTGCCTTTTTATGTGGCAGTGGAAAAAATGTTGCATTGTTCAGACTAGAAATGAGTATCAATATCAGGAAAAAAAATGAGCAAACTTTAAAAGAAGTGGTTGGAGTGATGCAAAACCTGACTATACGTGCTAGGAAGTGGCTGCTCCTTTAATAACAAAGTATAACTAAAGGTCTTTCTCAGCAAAGGGGTGTTAGAAAGGTACGGGACAGTTATGGGTAGGGCTACTAAGCTATGAAAAAATTTAAGAATTAGAGACATAGTATTTGTATGCAGCCTTCAGGAATAGTGGGATACTTAAGGGTTCTTTTAGAACAGATATAACTTAAGGGTTCTTTTAGAACAGATATAACTATCTATAAAATTAATTGTAAAATTATTGTGAGAGAAACAAAGTTTTTGCAGGTTGACATGTTATTGTAGATTTTTACATTATAAAAATTTCAGTAGCTTTCTTATAGCCACCAGACTTTAATGGAGCTGATTGTGAAAAACTAAACATCACAAAAAATTTTGAAAAGTAGCCAAATAAAAAAATTTAAAATGGTCTATAAAGTTCTGAAGAAACTGTGCCTAACACACCATAATAGTAAAAAAGTTCACTGAGGAAGAAAATTGATGTGGACACACTTCCTTTAGGGCAACTACTCCATATAAATTAGAGAAGCCATTCAAGGATTCATCGATTGCTACAATCTCATTGCTTGGTACAATTATGGAAGCCTTAAAAATCATTGATTTCAACAATCCCAAGGGCCTCCTTCCTGTAGTTTCTACTACAATCCGGGAAAAACCTTAGTAGGAACTGTTGATTGCTGCAGCTGCCCTCTTGTTCCTTTGTATGGGTATATACATATGGAAATTACGAAACAAAGAAAATGTTGTGAAGAGTTTTTCACTGTTCTTTTTAATAGATTCCCAATGTTCATGAACTAGGAGAATTGGAACCCGATCTTCTAATAAAACATGTTGGGCTTCAGTATCATCAAATCAAAACTAGATATTTCAAAGTACATGAACAATTGCGTCCATACAGCTAAATTATTCATCAGTAAAATGCCCGTGTCTTATTTGAATAACAGTAATCGGTGTTGTTTAAAACCATGCTTTCTACGAAGTACCAGAACATGTATAAACAATTTATAAATCCGAACTTTAGAACATAAGTTTTCCCAAAAAAAAAAAACTTTAGAGCACAAGGAAGTCTGCATTGGCGGTTAACAACTTCTAACGAGTCTCAAGAATCTCATTCTAGGTCTATCTCAAATAATAATAATAAGAATAATAAGAATACTGATGTTGATGATGATGATAATAATAATAATAATAATGTGACTACATAAATCAATATAACTGAACTCCATGACCATAACCCATGGAATTGGAAGACCTGGGATATATGAACCATTCAAAAGAAAATGACATCAGTAAAAGAAAGCAATTCCCTCACCAAGTTTTGGTGCTCGTTAAATACAAACTTACATGTAAACTTGAGTTTCCCTCGGTTGAATTTCTGCGAGTTTCGAACCCATTCTCAAAGACGAACACCAATAAAACGCTTTATCTCAACAATCCCAAACTCCTCTCCATCAATCTATGAACCTTACATGTAGAATCGCCCTCGCCGACTCCTCTTTACCTCCGCAGCAAACAGAAAGAAAATCTTGACTAAAGAACAAAATGTAAGAGCGGATGGTTTATACGTAAAATCGCCTTGTCCGATTCCTCTTTGCCTTCTTGGCAAGAAGGAAGAGAATCGTGCCTGAAGGGAAAGAGACGGGAGGACGGCAATCGAATAGCTCTTAACCTCGGCAACAAGCAAGGAAGCGAAATGCAGAGCTCGGAAGTCGGAAGGAATGGCTCTCGACGGTGTCGGGTTTTCGCTAGGGCATTATTTTCAATCGATATAAGCTTCACCTCTGATTATGGATGCCCTCGGATCAAACGGTTGAAGTCGAACAAATAAAGGAAAAAATTATAAATGGTATATTCGAACCGACAACAAAATTTATCATCATATTACAATTTTTTTTTTTTTTTTTTTTTTGAGACATTTAGGTCATTTAAGTCAAACTCACACACACAACGCATACACATAGACTCGAACCCTAGACCTCTTAGTTGGAAGCCTAAGCTCTCAACCAATAGGCCAAGAAGAGTTGTGTATATTACAACTCTAATTTTGCCGGATGAAAAAGGGTAATTTACATACATATTAATTTACATCATATTATTTACATATTTGATATTTAAAATTTTAATATTACATACATATCATTCTATGTTATTTTAATATCAAATATGTCACTCATATTTCCTTTCTACCACTCATATATTTCATTTATATCATTCATATTTGATATGAAAATGATTTATAAGTGATATATATATATATATATATATATATATATATATATATATATATATATATATATATATATATATATAAAGTATTGCATTTTAAATATATTTTTTTATTACTCGTAACTCGGCATAAATCAATGGCCGATCCAACCTTAATTTTAGGGGGAGCAAACTTATAAGCAAAAGTGTAGACATTTTTTTTCATAAATATATTTATAACCTAAATTTGTTTTTAGAGCGCTGTCTCTCAACCCATATTTGTTCATCGTTGTACGCTTTGTAGATATATCGGGGGTGCAAAGGGGCAGCAGCGCCTCCAGGCGGTGTTCGATCTTGTAAAAAAGACTAAAAAGTACCTGGATAGAGATAAATTACCTAAAGAATCATGCAATAAAAAATTTTATTTTTTCAGGTGGGGCAATTGCCCCTCTAGCCTTAAGGTGGATCCGCCCATAGCTTAAATAATTTTCAGTTAACTCGTATATGGACCAAGGGCAAGGAAGAGTATGATAATTAATTAATAAAAATATATATTAAAACTACATATATTAATTTAGCTTATATTATGAATGATCAATTGTCTTTTTAAATTAAACTAAAATCATAAATCTGGATCATCTTTAGGCCTAAATTAATTAAACATGAGAGAATTAGATTAAGGCTTATTTGGGACAGATTTCTTACTGTTTCTTAAAGTAACTTTTGAGTACAAAATTTTTTTTACAAAAAATTTACTTTTTAAAAGCATTAAGAAAGTCGGCCAAAACTAAGCCTAAATCGAATTGATCCAACCCAATTCATGACCTCTTTCCTTTGTCGTGATCGATCAAAAGGCGGGTTGCACCTGTGGTGATGATAGGCTAACACCCATCCAAATTCAAATTCATTGTGGTGATATGATTTCGTTCATATAAATATCACTATTGAAATAGTAAGTAACCAACATTAGGAGTTTAGTGATCTGACGTGTGACTTGTTGAGTAAATTTTTTTTTTAACCTAAAGAAACTATAAGCGCTAGGCTGTTCTCTTTTGGCTTCATAAGCTTTCAAGACCAATTTTCCCTTCAAGCAATTTTCTTAGAATGGTCATGCTTGCGAAAACTAAGGCTTCGTTTGAGACAGCTTTTGTATTGCTTTATAAAACAGTTTTATAGTGTAAATATTTTTTGAGAAAGAATATTTTGCACTAAAAAATGCTTTAGAAAGCAGTAAGAAAGTTATCTCAAACGAAACCCAAATATACCCCTTACTACTCGAAACTGTTGTCTGAGCAAACATGATCGCCCCTATTCTTGAAAACAATTTTCTAATATAAAAATTTTAATTTTTGTGCTAAAAACTATTTTAAGAAGCAGGAAGAAAGCCGTCCCAAACCAAGCCTAAAAAAATTGTGTCAAAGTAAGCCTAAAGTTAATGCACTGCAGCATCTCTTCTGGATCCTTCGCAAGATGAGGTGGTGAAGGATACATGCTAAATTGTTGAGGTGAGATATTCAACTTCTAATAAGATATCTGAACAACAATTGTTACATTTATGAAAATTCTTGTACAATGAGCATGTTAAAAACATCCAAAAATATCAAAGAGTAAAGAATCTTATATTTTGATACATTTCATATATTCATTAATTTATATGATTTCAAATAAACTTTCATTAATTAAAAATAAAAGATTATTAAATGATATACACTATACAAATAAGTATTTCTATATGTATCATATTTTATCAATTATGTACATCATTATGAACTGAAATGTTATGTCAATACCAGCAAATGAGAACTATTAAAATAAAAAAAAAATTAAATTCAACAATCCTATAAAAATAAAAAAGTTGTCCCAAAAGAATCATAAATTTCAAATTAATTAGATTGAAATCAAACACTCAATACATAATTATAAAGTATAATACAATTACATTCTCACTTAGATTATTTCAAATTAAGGCTTCATCTGGGACGACTTTTTTACTGCTTCTTAAAGCAACATTCTAGTACAATTTTTTTACTTTTTTACTAAAAAGCTACTTTAAGCAATAAGAAAGCTGTCCCAAATGAAGCCTAAGCATGCCCTAAAAAGCTAAAGCACAGCTCATTCTAAATTTCCTTAGTAAATTTAAACTATAGTTTGTATTTGATACACCATTGCGTTTACAATATAAACTATGCCTGAATATCATCCATATTCTCCAGCCTATTATCTCAAGATCAAGCGTCTTGTATCTCAGTTCAGTAACCGCCCCAAAATCTGATTGTGCAGAACAGAACAGATTGCTTGCTAAATAGATTTTCTGACCGTTACAGTAATTACTAGAGGCCATAAGAAAAAACCTTACCTGTCCATTGCCAGAGCTGGCCTTCAGTTCTCTTTCTGCTTCAAACGCTGCCTCTCAAAGCCTTTGGAGTGAATGCACCGTCCAACAAACTTAAGAGCTTCATCAATAAGGATGACAGGAAATGCCACAGCGATCACCAGCAACCACTCATTGAGACTAAGTGGCACAATTCCAAAGACTTGTGCGAGAAACGGCACATACAATATTAGAAAATGCAGGCCAAATGAAACAGACATGGCTAGAAGGAGATATGGATTCACCCATGGTGGCATTCTGAGGAGGCTAACATCCTCAGAAAGGGCATTTAGGGAGTTGAACATCTCGATGGCGACGAGGACGGAGAGGGACAGAGTCATAGCTTTTACTTTGCCAGATTGGAAATAGTCACAAGGGTTTGTATCGAAGGAGAAGTTAAGGGAGCCAGCAGTGAAAGGGGAGACCTTGAAGTTCTCCCATGTGTGGCATTCATCCCAGTTGGAGAGCTGCTGATATGTAACTAGAGTGTGGCCATCGCCGGTTAAGTTAATACCCATGAATGAACCATGAGTATACCATATGATGAAAACACCAACTGTAGCAATGCCAACGTAGAGACCAATAACCTACATAGAAAATAAAAGATCTCAGTTCTATGAATCAAAGTGAAAAAAAATCATTTCAGAATTGTAAAGAGAGAAGAACTTGTTGCTGTTAACCGAGCCCAAGATTTGGAGAGATTATTCTATGAGGACACCAGACGAGAAGAGCTGCCCCGTTTTATCTCTGTAAATAGTAAAAGCACAGTGAGCTTCACAGTGACAAATTGGACGGTTCTCCCCATCTGATGTCCGCACATAATAATTCATCAAATATTTGAGGCCTATGGATATGAACAAGTGGAAATGGGAAGATTCCAATAATATTTAATGTGGAAAAAAATCCGCGCCAACAACTTGCAGCACAAAGCAAGCATTCCAGACAAAATGCAAGTCCACAATGAAGCAATTTTCAAAAGGGCAACCAAAATTTGCAGTATTCAAGATGAGGTGAATTAGGATAACAAGATTTATTTACATGAATATAGAAACAAAAATCCTCACAGAGAAACCCATTAGGTATATAGCTTGCTCGGAATTACGTGGCGTCTTTATCAATATAAAAGACGCACCAGTGTGGAGCTACCATTAAATGCAAGGTTGCGGAAGGGTTGTTGAGCACAGTTTTACCCCATCATTAGAAAGATTTTTAGAAGCTCCAAAATAAACCAAGCAAACAATTCATCCAACAAAAAATACTAGTAAGGCTGAAGTTTCTGACCAAAACTTCTGTTGAATGGGAGAAAATTACTTTTCTCATCAGCCTCATGCCCATTACCAATAATTTTAGCAAAAGGCTATAACAGTAATTTTCCTCATTCAGCTGAAGTTTCAGCAACAAATTGCACCTTATTAGCATTACTTTTTGCAAAATCGTCAGCACATTGCCTCTAATTATCAGTGGAAACTTAAATTATTCGTTCATCAGAAAGAAGATTTTAAGCTTTAGCTATGCTTCAAGGGCTATACAGGGATCTTTTAATACTTTAATGAAGTAAAACAGGATGTATTGAGACAGAACAAATAAATGGTAATAACAAGGAATACCAGATAACGGAATAAAATCCAGGCGCTAATCAGTGAATCATCACTTCTTCGAGGTGGTTTCTTCATGATATTCCTATCAGGTGGATTGAATCCTAAAGCAGTTGCAGGAGGGCCATCTGTGACGAGATTAACCCACAAAAGCTGAACTGGAATCAGCCCTTCAGGAATACCCAGGGCTGCTGTTAAGAATATGGAAGCAACTTCACCAATATTTGAGGAAATCATATACCTAAATAGCAGACAAAAACAGAGAAGATTTTTTACCATACAATTCAGTGGAAAAAGTTCAAATTGAGGACTAGAGATTAGAAAAAGAAAAATCCTGTTATTAAAAAGCAGTTGCAATCCCTTGTTAGTTTAAAAAACAAAACAACAGATTAAGGCTTCGATTGGGACGGCTTTCTTATTGCTTCTTAAAAAATTCCTTATATGCCCTGGAAAGATCAATTGTTTGCCAATCCCAAGAAATGCACATTCCTCACGGAGGATTTATTATATCCTCCCAGGGCATATCCGCTGACCCTGGAAAAGTGCGAGCAATCAATGAGTGGCCTGAACCCAAGAACATCAGAGACGTTAGAAGTTTTCACGGATTGGCCACGTTTTATAGAAGATTCATTAGGAATTTTAGCACTATGGTGGGTCTGATAACTGACTGTCTGAAGAAAGGAGAGTTTCACTGGATGGCGTCTGCCTCTAAAGCCTTTGAGGAGATAAAAAGAAAAAAGGTTGAAGCACCAATCATGCGTCTACCAGATTTTTCTAAGGTTTTTGAAGTGACTTGTGATGCATCTGGCATAGACATAGGAGGAGTATTATCTCAAGAAGGACACCCGGTTGTCTACTTCAGTGAAAAGTTAAACGACATTAGGCAACGATACTCTACCTATGATAAGGAATTTTACGTCATCGTTCAATCCCTCAAGTATTGGAGACACTACCTGCTTCCCCAAGAGTTCGTGATTTTCTCTGACCACGAAGCCATGTGGTATATAAACTCCCAAAAGAAACTGAATGCACGACACGGTCGTTGGGTTGAATTTTTGCAAGAGTACACTTACACAATTAGGCACAAAGCGGGATAGGAGAATAAGGCTGCCGATGCACTAAGCCGTCGGGTGATGATTACTTGTGAGATGAAGACTGAAGTGATGCATTTCGAGCGACTTAAGAAAGACTACTTAGACTGTCCTGATTTTAAGGAAACCTATTATGCGTTAACAACTGGAGGTAGACTTCATATTGGAAGATGGATATTTATTTAAGTCCCAGAAACTTTGTATTCCCAATACGTCACTACGTTAATTTCTTGTTTGGGAATTACATGTTGGTGGTTTATCGGGTCACTTCGGTCAAGCCAAAACAATCGTTGCAGTTGAAAATCGATTTTATTGGCCGAGTCTTAAGCGGGGCATTAGCAGATTAGTGAAGCGGTGTCACACTTGTCAGTTGGCCAAACAAAGAGCAAAACACTAGCCTATATATACTGCTTCCTGTACCTAACCAACCGTGGCAAGATAATAGAATGGATTTTGTTTTAGGGTTGCCCAAAACCATTAGGAAGCATGACTCTGTATGTATAGTAGTAGATCGGTTTTCTAAGATGGCTCATTTTCTTTCATGCTCTAAAACTTTTGATGCCTCTAGAATAGCCAAGCAATATTTTGATGAAATTGTGAGACTTCACGGATTGCCTAAAACTATTGTGTCAGACCAAGATGTGAAATTTACAAGTTATTTTTGGAAAACGTTATGGCCAAATGGAGACCAAACTCCAATTCTCTACCACCTTTCACCTCCAAACAGATGGTCAAACCGAAGTGGTGAATAGGAGTCTAGGAAATTTTTTTTAAGGACTTTGGTAGGAGAAAATATCCAGGACTGGGATTCTAAGCTGCCCATAGCTGAATTTGCCAATAACATTTCTGTAAACCGTGCTACGGGTCTAAGTCCTGCTGAAATCGTGTACGGATACCTACCCAAATAACCCATTGATTTGATTCCCATGAGTCCTAGAGTTAGAACATCTGAGTCAGCATCCGCATTTGCATCTCATCTACAGGAGTTACACAAAGAAATTAAAAAGAAAATTGAACAAAATAACACTAAATATAAATTTATTGCTGATCATAAAAGAAGGGCTAAAGAATTTAAAGTTTGAGACTTTGTGATGGTGTGAATCCGTCTGGAGCGTTTTCCTCCAGGATCCGTAAAGAAGTTGCATGCGAGAAGCGTCGAACCTTTCAAGATAATTTCAAAAGTAAATAGTAATGCTTACGTGATGGACCTTCCCCAAGGTTTTAACATTAATCCTGCATTTAACATAGAAGATCTAGTAACCTCCGAGGGACCCGAGTTTAACCCCAATAATTCACTTGCAAATGAGCCTTGTGCGACCCCACATGGTGAGATCCCAAGCCTACCACCAGTCCCCAACTTGCCTCAATTACCCAATGCAGAGAAGATTAAAGCCATATTAGATGATGAGATCATTACCACAAAAGAAGGTGGACGTCGAAGATACTTAGTTCACTGGAAAGGGAGCTCGGCGACAGAGGATACGTGTGTTGACCGAGAGGAGCTGCAGAGTCTAGATCCAAACCTCCTAGAGTGGTACGAGAGCTCTAGGGACACTCACTCGACAGAGTCGAGTTTTCTCCCACCTGGGGAGAATGATGAGGACATCGACAGATGCTACCGACATGTTTATCGATGAAGGAATCGCAGATCTACGGCCACGATTCAACGCCTCTACTTTTGATTCATTTTCATGATATGTTATTTAGTTATTTATCATTTTCCATTTTTACCCCTTTAGGGAGTTGTCTTGTTATTGTAGCCCAGAGGGCAATTTCGTACTTTTTTATTTTCATGATTAAAGACCTATATATAGTAGTCTCATATGTTGTAATTGTTTTGATGAATATTTGAAAGAAAATTTTATGTTGTCTTCTTCATCTTGTGTATGCATTAGAGAGGAGAGAGAGAGAGCCCGAGGTAAGGGCGAGTGCAATACCTACCATTCATTGGAAGAGTCTGTGACTCATTGTCTATCTCTTTCATCCCCTTTCTTTCTTTCTCCCATCACCCGCCGACCCTAGCTCTCTCCCAAGTCGCCGGCCACATATCCTTCCACCTAATCCCTCAACTACCCTCATACCACCCTCGAATCCTTGTTGCTAAGCCCTTACCCACCCCACCCGCCGGCCAAGGTCTCATAACCGCCGGCCGAGCCCCTTTCTCCAAGCTCCACCGTCGGCCACCCATTAACTTCTCCCATCATGATGATTTTAATCATCATAACTCCCCTCCAAAATTAGCTTCAAGAGAAAGGAAAGTAATTATCCCAATTTGAAATTTGAAAGTCAAATTTCAAAAACTTTCCTTATTTGCAAATCCTAATTAGGAAAGTGCTTGAATTCAATTATATTTGAAATTCAAATTAAATTGGATTTCATAATAACTTTCCTAATTCTCATGCATTGATTTGGAAACCCATTAAAATCCACCCACAATCCCCTCCCTCTTCTACATGCCGCCGGCCCCCCTTATTGGGCTTGGCCCTTGTTGTTTCCCCATAATCCCTCACCTCATTAAATTTGAAAACAAATTTCAAATTTAATTCCCTCCCAAACCTCCCAAAATCTGAAATTAATTTCATATTTATGTTTCCTCCCACCTCTCACAAACCCTAACTCCTAACCCACATAATTCCCTCCCTTGGCCGTCACCCCCTCCTTGCCCCTCTCCCTCTTGAAACCGGTGCATAGCATGCCATTGGAAGATAAGGGAAGAAGAAAACTCCTCCTCTTCTCATCATTGGTGCATGGCCGATCCTGAGATCGACCACAAATTTGTATTTGACGCAAGGGAGGACAGACATACTTGGATCTCCATTCTTTGACGTCTTCTTCGGCAACGACGAAACGGTTGAAGGCTACATCGACCGCATCTTGTAACAACTGGCCTTGTCAATTGAGGAGCATCTTCCATCGGGCCGTTGGGTGATCGTCGGTCATCCCCCACCTCCTCCACCGCCGGCTACCGCTCCGTCAATGAAGGTCATCGACGCCACCATAGTGGTAATATCTTTCTTCGTATGGTTCATCTATCTCCGCTAAAGTCTACGAGTGTTTGAGTGAGAAGGTCATCAAGGTGAACCTCTCGTTGCTAAATGTCGGATTACGTTATGTGTACCTAGCATTTACTCTTATTTTGAACTTTGATTGAATTGTTTTAGTTAATCTCAATCGCACTTCTTTGGCCTAAGCAAGTTAACTACTTTAGATTCTTAGCTCTCTTTAAGTGCAAGCAATAAATTTTCTGTGGCCAAGTTTTTTTCGATTGTTTCTTTTAATTTCCCACGTAACTCCTAGTAGTTTCACATCATGCATCCCACAACTTCAGGAGCATACTCATCCTGGGAAAGTGAAAATTAAATCAAGCATTTCATACATGCATGAAACAGTACTAAACGCCTAAAAAGATGGCCATCATATAAAGTTTCAATGCATAAGATAATATTGCAGATTCTTCAGAAGCAATCTGAAATTTTGTCAAGGGATCAAACTCTACCAATTATAGCGCTTGTATTAGAAACAGCTATTCTCAAATGAAATGGATCAAAGGGAAAACCTTATGAAGGCCTTCATATTGTTATATATAGATCTTCCCTCACCAACAGCGGCAACTATTGTGCTGAAATTATCATCTGCTAAGACCATATCCGAAGCCTCCTTAGCAACCTGCAGTAAGAAGTTTCGCAGATAAAAGCTTGGTGTTGATGGAAATATGCTCTAAAAAAACCAACTGTAATTGATGAAAAAAATAATGGTTTTGTCTAGTATGTAATATTATTAGTTTGATTAGCACAGCTACCATAGACACGGCACTAATTTTTTTTTTCTATTCTAGCATGGATTTTTACATAATTTCCAAAGCTTAAAGCACGAGAGACTTAGACCAGAAGCTTCAAGAATTATTTATGCTATCGTACAAACTCAAATTTCAATAAACTTACAGTCAAGACAAATTTGTTCAACAAGATGAACCTAATAACACCAAGAATGCATGAAAAAAAGGATGATTTGTTTAGTATGTAATATGATTAGTTTGATTAGCACAATTAGTATATACATGACACCCAAAAATCTTTTGTTCTAGCACAAATTTTTACATAATTTCCAAATCTTAAAGCGCAAGTCTTAGAAGAGAAGCTTCAAGAATTATTTTTGATATCCTTCGAACTCAAACTTCAACAATCTTATGGTCAAAGATAAATTGATTTAGCGAGATGAACCCAATAAGACCAATAATATATGAATTTAAGTCAAAACATGAATTTATACAAGTAATCATACTAAAAATAAAAGTTCTAGCACTTAATTTATTTTGGAGCTTCTGAAGGAAGATCTTTCATAATTCTCCAAAGACTAAAGTCCAATGTTAGTTAGATACCAAATGCCTAGTGCTCACATTCTTGATCGACTAATAATCCCTCCTATCAGAACAAGTAAGTTGATAGCCCAGTGTAGCCCGACTTTTGATGTTCCCATCAACTATCAGCAGTAGTTTGTTAATGATTGTTGTCCAATATCAATATTCTTGGTTCTCTGGTCTCTTCTTTAATCATAAGAATGACCAAGTTGATCACCAGCAATCTGATAGAACTTGAGTTGCAAAATTCGGAATCCAAGAAAATAGCCCAAAAATAGTGGAAGAAAAGAAGATTGCTTGGATGAAAACACTCACAAACACTTCCTTTAGTCAAATATCAAAAGACTTACAAGTTTCCACGGATACAATGCTCCCAATTCGAGAAGGGAAGCTTTCTCCCAAGCCCTAGAGAAAAAGAAACCTAAAACAGCCACCAAACAAGATGCCTCCAAAATAAACCCTAACTCCCCTTAAACCCTCACATGATCCCCCCCAAAATACCCTAAATACCCCTAGGGCAAACAAAATTCCCTCCCTTATTCATTTGGTGGGCCCCTTGGGCCCACCCGCCCTCCTTCTTCCCTTCGGCCGACCGCCCAGGCAGGCGGGTTCTCCGCCTGCAGTAAACAAGAACCGGCCCTTTTTGGGCCGGTGTTGAAGGTGGATGGACCGGCTGGTCCGGTCCATCACAATCACACAACTTCTAATGTATCTTGTCAATCGTTACCCACCACTTACCAACAACTTATGTTGAATGCTTGTCTTGCTTATCACACGGTCTCCGTTCTAATCATAAGAGAGACCAAGTGATCCACCCACCATTGCCCAACTCCTTGTTGATGGTTGCTTGCTGCTTACTAACAACTGACATCTAATATCTGTCAGCCATCAATGCCTAATGCTCATTTTCTAATCACCCAATTGCCTCTTGATGCGGACATCGGCACGAAGATCTGACGCATCTATCACAGGAGGCGTCGTAAATCGACGGCTCTAATTTAAATTGTTATTTAAAATTTATTTTATGAATTCTAGCTATTATTTTATGTTATTTCCTGTTTTACACCTATGTTAGTTTATTTGAGTGTTATGGCCCAAGGGGCATTTTTGTAATTTTTTATTTTCTCATGTTATGGCCTATATATAGGGCCTTAAGCTGTTGTAATAGGATGGTTAATTTGATATGAAAATTTTGTGTTTTCCACACTTGTGTTCTTCTTGAGAGAGGACGAGAGTGAGATTTCTATGAGAGAAATCGAGAGTTTCACCAGCCGCAGGATGGGTCCGGGCTCGTGATGTGAAGTCCCTTGGAGAAGGGCAAACGAATCACCCGTCAGTCTTCGGAAGAGTCCAAAGCTCGCGGTTTCTATCATTTCATTTTCTCTCTTTCGTTTTTATCTTCTATCTTTGTTATGGTTCCTTTTATTGTTCCTAGTTTTCATCTTCATCCTCTACCTACGTCCACCTTCATTTTCTCCATCTCCAAGCCGTCGTCTCCTTTTCCACCATGCCGCCGGCTCCACCTCATTAGTCGCCGGCCGAACTCCTCCCACCCTCTTTGAGATTTCCTAATTTGGTTGGGTTAATTTAGAGATTAATTTGAATTTGAAATTAATCAAATTCAAATTTCAAATTCTTTCCTAATTTGGTTCATCTATTTTAGGAAAGTACTTAATTGAAATCAATTTAAATTTTAAATTCAAATTGAAGTCTTAATTAGCCTCATTAAATCCTATTTCAAATTATTTCCTAAATCAATCATAGATTTAGAAAATAATTCAAAATCCCCTTCATAACCGAAATTTCCCTTGTCTTGCTCTACTAATTAATTCCCTAATCTATGGAGATTAATTACAGGAATTTAAATCCATTTAATTCCCTGTTTCATGCAAGCTGCCGGCCCCTGCATAAGGAATTGGGAATTAATTCCCCAAGGCATTCAATTACTTCTTAAATCAAATAATTGATTTAGGGAATTCAATTCCTTTCCTTACCAGTTCTCTCACCCGCCCCTCTCAGAATTTTCAAATCCTAAAGCCTTTAATTACTTCCCAAACCTGAGAGGGAATATGAAAATAATTTCCTGATTTTTCCCTGTTGTCCTGCCGTCCAGCAAACTTTTCTAGTCTACCTTACGTGGCTCTCCTTTGGGAAGGACTTTGGGGGGATTTCAACCTGCTGCAAAATTTCCCCACTCCCTCCTTATTCCCCTCTTAAACTCCCTCTCTACCACGTCACTCCTGAGCTTGACTCAAGGCTTGAATTCTTCTCAATTCCACTTGCCTCTCACCATTGAAATCTGAAATTTCTCTCAGGTTTAAACTCCAAAATCTGAGATTAATTCTCAGAACTTCAAAAGGGCACTTAGGAATTTCCTTCCCCAACGTCATCTTCCTCTTTCCCTCTTGCCCGAGAAAGCTCCCCAAGGCAAGAGTTTTTGAGTTGGAATATTTTCTCTCAGGTTTTGACTAAAAAAACCTGAAGCTATTTTGCTTCTCCCTTTCCCTCTGACACCATCTCTCCACCTGTATTTCTCTTCTACTTTACGCCCATAAATTTGCTCCTGCTAGCTCTTTCTTCCCCACACCGAGAGCTAGATTTTCTCTCAGATTTCTGAGAGGAAAATCTGAGATACCTCAGACTGTCTAAAAGGAATTGTTGCAGATTTTTGGGACGATTTACTCTTCAAGACCTTTACGACTTCAACCCTCCTACCCGTTCTACATCACCTCTCCTACTAGGATAAAAACCAAGATAGTATCCCGCTGTCATGTGACTGATGACATTCTTCATGGATCGTCATTCAATGCCTAGCATCCATAAACCACTGACATCATACATCTACCTTCTCGAAACCTTGACCTCCCCTTTTTTAGGAGAATGAATAAGTTGGTCATCCATTGTCACCCAACTTTTGGTGTTTCTTATTAACCAAGGTAATACATTAGCAAATGACCAACATTCAATGTGTATCAAGCATCAACCTTTGAAGCTCATTATCTTGATTGTCCAATCAATCATATTAGGGGAATGGCCAAGTCGACTGTCAGTTCCTGCTTGACTTTTGACATTTCCAATTGATTTTCGTCTAAAACCTACTTACGACCAACATCTTAAGTTTGTTAGCCACTAATATATGATGCGCATCTTATCAGTTACCAGATCTCCCCTTCTTTTCAGAGGATGACCAAATTGATTGCCCTCTATCCCTCAACTTTTGAAAACAACTATCAACTATCATTTGACGCTCAAAATTTTGTCTAATACAAACACATGTAAGTCTTCTATAATTCTTTCTGAATTATATTAATATTATCTAATTATGGGAAATGACATTCTTTGTAATCCTTGACTCACATTAATGGAATTATTTCAACTGAGCCAAGACATGATTTTTAGCTTTACATAATTTTTATCATAAAAATATCATGCTTCTGATGTGCTCCCCTTCACTTATTTGTGTGTTTGTAGGAATTTTGTGCAACGCTAAGAAGATAAACTCTCCCTTTATCATCGTCAATATTTTAGCATGCAACATTGTATTAATATGATTTATGAAATCAACTACTAACCACTAAGGCTCCAATCCTAGCTTAAAGAAAAAAAGAAAACCTAAAAAGAATTAGAAGGCTTATGGAGACGCAACATTGGGTTAAATTACCAAAACACTAGGATTATATAAATACAATCACGCCTCCCTGGGTTTTTAGTATTTCCAAGTTTTTATAGAAACAGAACTTTAGGAGAGCAAAGACAGCTTTAAGATATAGGGATCTTTTGCCAAAAAGATCTCTCACTAAAATTTTAAATCCCTTTTCATAAATCATCCTTCCCAATATTCAGTTATGTAGTAATGAATAGGCTTATGTAACTTGAAAGGATGCAATCAAGCTCCATAAAGTCCATAACGTGCTGCGTGACATCATGATAACCTTGCTCAGTTCTTTCGATTATTATTGTAGAAGTGGTAATTCACATAAATACTCCCCTATGACCAAGAATATCAAGCAGTTAAAATTTTTATTATACAACTTCCTGAATTTCTTCATGAATAATCCCTACATAAAACTGCATCAATTCAACAATTAAAATAACTAAGTCTTAACATACAATAGTAAAAAAAAAAAACTTCTTAACTGATGATAGAATTGAACGCAACAGAGGGAAACAGAATATTACCTCAGTCCCAGCAACGCCCATTGCGATACCAATATCAGCCATTTTTAGGGCTGGAGCGTCATTCACTCCATCACCGGTCATTGCGACGACCTCCCCATCTTCTTTAAGCAACCTCACAATCTCTTGTTTATGCTTTGGCTCAGCCCTCGAGAAGAGAAGCCCACCACGTCTCCTCAACAGAGACTTCTTATCAGTGAGTGCCATGAACTCTTTACCTGTAAGGCTCTTCATTTTAATATCTTCCTCATGCCCAAATACACCTATTTCACGGCAAATTGTCTCTGCTGTTTCTTTGTTGTCTCCTGTTATCACCATTACTCGAATGCCAGCTTCTTTACAGTCCTCAATAGCTTGGTAAACTTCTTCACGTGGAGGATCCTGTGATATCAGAGATCACAGTTCAAGTGAAAAAATAAATTATCCGAGGCAGTTAAAGAAAAAAAGCAGACGAAAAAAAAATAATAATAAATCTATCATATCGAATTAGATAAAAAATCAGAGGTTTGTCTTACCCTCAGCCCAACCAAACCAGCAAATATGAGATCACTTTCTATAAAAGCATAATTAGAAGGATCAAGTAGAAGCTTATGAGCAGGATGGCCTTCCCCGTCATAATTAGAGAAGTCTGCAACATCCTCCTTGTAAGCAAATCCCAGACAACGTAAGGCATTTATTGACATCTCGTGAACAGCTTGTAAAATTAGGGGTTTTGAACTTTCAGCCAGCCTGACAACAGAACCATCTAGCAATTGAATGTAGGAACTTCTCTCCAACAAACTTTCAACAGCTCCCTATTAGACAATGGTGAATTGATTATAATTATCCATATCGATCAGTAGAAAGACCAAGGAAAACTTAGGCCATAGTGGTAGCCATGCATACAAAATATGACTCTAAATCTGAGAAGAGATTATAGAATCATCAACATTTCATTATAATATTACAATTGTGTTTCGGAAAAAGGTATGAATTTATCTGCATGAAGATAGACGAACTGCAATTCTCTATTTTAAATTTAGATATCCTACAGTTATCAAGTGCTTATAAAATGAAGAAAGACATACAAATGTGCTATATGTTATAAATTGACATGTTTCCATCAGCAAATATATTTAAGGCGCTATTGTAAATGGTGTTTCAAAAGATAACCACAGTGAAAAAGGAAAAGTCCATCCATCGTCAACTTTAAATGCATCAGCATATTTAGATAAGTTCAATAATATAAGGATATTTTTTGTTGCTTTACCATGTCTTTGTCATGATGTGTGGGTTTAAGGGGAGAGAGAACTAGAAACTGATTTTTGTAATACCATAGCCAAAGATATTAAGTTCCTCTTCCATGATTCAGAAATAAAGAGGAAATCAATGAAGAAGGTTCAAGCCCAAAGTTTAACAGCCTCCAGGCATACCTTTGTACTAATCTCTGCAAATAATAAGTGTGCATGCATTGCCTGCCTTCCACTACTTCAATCAAACATTGCACCAGTATGCATACCCCAATCATCCATAATCTCAACACACATTTTTCTTGCACTCATAATGCTTAACATGAATATGCATTGCAGAAACACTTCCACTCATGTATTATATTACCCTCAAAAATGAAGATTCAGTAGTGCTTTCTAATTTTTCACAATCTGGTCTCTTTGATTAAATTTTGGAACACGCTGTGAATAACTTCAGCCAATAAATTCTAATTTCTTAGCATTTTTTCTAAGGGATTAATTAGTTTTGTACCGTACTTTAATGGCCATATTTGTTAGAGGGACAAAGTACTCCCAACACATGACATGCTTCTTTCACATCAACTGAAACTATGCGGTATAATACCTCCGATTTGCAAATATTTTAGAATTATTTTATTTTCAAATTCTGAATAATTATTTCTAATATGCCAACTTAGTGGCAAATAACCAAATATCTCAGTGTGGCAACCAAACGAGCATATTTAAACTCTTAGAGCCCCAGGAGGCCAAACATTGAACAATTTCATTGGATCGATCTGTGCTTCATCCAAACACTTGCAGATACCTCAACAAGTTAGATGCACACCGAGATGGATTTATCAATATCGAATGTGCAACTGCCATTGAATTTTAATGTCTCCAAAATGGATATATCTTTATTCTAAATTTTGCACTAATATGACTTAACATTAGAGTAGTTTATGCAATACAAACTTGATCATCATGATCCTTTCCAGAAGTCTCTCTCCTAAGTTGTACCTCCTTTTTTTTTTAACTTTTTCCTAGAACATGGAAGTTAAACTTTTTCTTAGAACATGGAAGTTACCTCTTCTTTGCTTCCTTAAATTGTATTAATTCGCTAAACTTATTGAATCCAACACATCACCACTCTCACTCTGAAATCAATAATCCACCAACTCTATTTTTCTTCGTTTAAATAATCTTGAATTCATGGACATCAACATTCCATCTATATCGATTCAACAATTCATGGACAAATAACTTTCCGTCTACAACAATCCAACAATCTTTGGACAATAGTTTTTCATCTATAGAAATCCAGCAATTTATGGACAAAATCTGAAAAGCATTCTATTTCTTCTGTGTATTTAAATTTGTATTATATAATTAAAAATTGATCTCCAAATTTATTTATTTTCTAGATGGTTATTCTTTAATCCGTTTCTATGCAATTTTTTTTTTTTTCACATAAATACGGGGCTAAAAATCAATCATAAAATCTCTCATTTTTTTTTACTCTCCTCACTTTTCTTTCTAATTATCAATAATGATATCAGAGTCATTAAAGTTCTACTCCCTGTGAGAATGTGTTTGTATAGATGGCATCATATCCTACTCAATTCAATAACATTATTTTTCAAGATTTTTCATACTGTATAATATTTGTATCACTGTATTGTTTCCATGCTTCATAACAAGAGACATTCTTATATTCACCTTTTCTTAACGAAAATAGTATGTTCATCAACTGTTGACAGCAAGTACATTCACAAAAAGATTTTTTTTTTACAGATACTTATTTTTAATGAAATGTGAATAGTGACCTCAATTTTCTCAGAAAAAAAAAAGTTCAGATCAGGTACTCGGAAGGATTTCCACTGCATTTTATATTTTATTAACAAGAGGTTCCTTAGGTCAACTTGCACATACGATGTCACTAATATTGTATGTATACTATTTTAAAAGAAAGAATAAGGAAGAATTTCTTTTACTCTTAGATATCTTAATCCACCATCTTATCAGCAAATGGTTACAGCCACTTAGTATCATTGAGAATACGTAATATTTTGATCAGAGTGATCTACATCTATACATAAGTAAAATTTTGATCAGAGTTTTCTACATCTACAGAATCAATAGGACTAAAAGATATATCAGGCCATGTAATGCAATAAAATCTATGTCATGGTATGCATAGAAAAGGCAAGAGACAACATAGAATACCTTTACAAGTAGGGAAATAGTTCCTTTATCTGACTTTACTAACACTCCCATTGATTTACGAGCCCGATCAAACTCAAGAGTTGCAATCCTTTGTTCAATTCCCTTCCACCATTCACAGCATCCTTATAAAACATAACGAAACAATAAGAAAAAGATCAAGCACAGTTCATTTTGACATAAAATGAAACAAACAATAAAGCTGGTATGCGTGCCGACATACTCAATATAGTGAAAGATGGAGCAGACGATACCGGATATCCTCCTGGAAGCCCCATTTTTTCAACAAGAACCTGATGTCATATGTATGTAATTTCTCTTTAATAAAAGGGATAAAAAAAGATGTTGTTTGCTTTAATCAAAGCTGATGATATTCTTCTGGCCAAATAATAACTGAATCATTCAAAACAATGAAGATAAAACAGGAAGAAAATTATAACAATTTCCATAGAAATACCACTTTCAGATTTTATCTATATCTTGCCAACCACGTGAGCTCCTTGATATAGTTCGTTTGCTACTAAGCACTCTAACAAGTACCTCCTATGAGAAAAATTCCCTTTCCAAATATGATGACATAAATATCACAGGGCAGGGAAATTGTATGAAATCAATAATAGAGCAGCAAATCCGCACTATTACTATTCCCCTTATGATGAAGTTTGAATTAAACTGTTCTTCAAATTATGCAGTTTGAATTAAGCTGAAAGCCATAAACATTTTGAAACAACAACAGGTGAAATAATTTTACCTTCAAAGCGGCCTCAGTAGGCATGCCACTGGAAATAAACTGATTACCACAGTGTGTGATGTTTGCGTCATTACAGATAGCTGCAATTTTGGCAATTGTCTGTAGATTTGTATCCATAGTACCAATTGGCCAATCATGTATCTTACCATCATGAGGATCATATGTAGTTCCGTCCACAATGAATTTCCGTAGCATGTTTGTTTGCTGTCCCATTGCCACAACCGTTACTGCCGACATTTGATTTGTTGTTAAGGTACCAGTTTTATCTGAGCAAATTACCGTCGTGCATCCCAAAGTCTCAACACTAGGAAGTTTCCGAACAAGTGCATTCTTCTGTGCCATCTTTCTAGTGCCCAAAGCCAAGCATGTAGTGATCACCGCTGGTAATCCTTCTGGTATGGCAGCCACAGCTAAAGCCACGGCTATCTCAAAGTAATAAGTGCACTTCTCAAAAGAGAACTTGAAGTTAGTAGGCCATCCATCAACATACTCCCAGTTCAGAAAATACTTCACATTGATGAGCCAAACCAGAGCACAGATCAAACCAATAATAGCAGTGAGGACCTCGCCAAACTCATTCAGTTTCTTCTTCAATGGAGTATCATCATCACTCTTGGAAGCTTCATTAATCTGAGCATGTATTTTTCCTATCTCAGTGTTCATACCCGTCTGGGTTACCAAACAAACGCAGCTCCCATTAACAACAGTGGTACCTGCAAAGACCATGCACTCTTTACCCTGGATGTCGCTGTCGTCCGAGTCAACCTTGTGGTTCGTTTTATTCACAGCAACGCTCTCTCCAGTAAGAGACCCCTGTTCTACCCTCAGAGTCGAGCTTATCAGAAAAAGAATTCTCATATCGGCAGGAATCTTATCCCCGACCCTTAGCTCCACGATATCTCCAGGTACAAGCTCTTTTGCCGGAAAATTAGGCCGCAAAACTCCATCCCTCTTTACAGCAGCGTGGTCCGATTGTATTTCTTTGAGGGCCTCAAGAGCCTTCTCGGCATTGCTCTCTTGCCAAACCCCGACGACGGCGTTCACAATAAGGATGAGAAAGATCACAAGGGGCTCCACGAAGGCTGTTATACCAGTCTCCTCGCTCTCTTCCCCATTAAACCAAGCAAGGACGAAGGAGACAACAGCGGCGACAAGCAGGACCCGGACGAGAGTGTCGTTGAACTGCTCGAGGACCAGCACCCAGACCGAGGGGCCGGAATGCTTGTCAAGCTCGTTCCATCCATACACCTCGCGCCGCCGCTGTACCTCGTCGGATCGGAGACCGCGATCGGAGGACACATTGAACTCGAACTCGCACTCCTTGATATTCCGGGCCCAAGCAGGGAAAGCAGAGGAAATCGGATCCACAATGGCATCAAATCTAACGTCCTGTCCTCCTTTTCCCATCATAAAACTAAACACCTTGAGCAATTGAAATGGTTTCAAGTCTACAAACTATCGAAGAGCAGCTGCGTAATTGATCGATCCAAGAACCTTTATCAAGCAATCCTGACTAAAAGGAATGCCAAACAAGTGCATAATTAGCAATGGATCCGCGTTCAAAAGCTAAAAATAAGAGGGAGACGAGCCAGTGAATTGGAAGAAGAATAAAATGGCGAACTGTGTTGGCTCTTACGTGAAGTGAACGAAACGTGAACTATTTTTCTCGGCTACTTTAATCGGCCTTCGCCGCTGCGTCGTCGGAGTCATGGGCGTAGGGGAGACGCCGCAGTCCATTTAAAGAGGAAAGCGCCACCCCACTCTCGTCTGCACCTTGTGGTCTCGTGACTTGCTAAGCAAGCATTAATAAATATGAACTATCTTAAAATTATTAGTATTAGTGTATTGCACTATTACTTGTTGGGATATAATGATTAGTTTTCTTATGTGACTTATTTTTTAGTCAACGCAATTTAACAGATTTCGGCTTAAAATGATTAGTCATTTTATTTTCATTAATTATATCATTTAGATTATTAATTCTACGTATTAATATGTAATCAATAAATTTGTTGCGATCAAAATAAAATTAGAGCAAACTATAATAATTTATAACTATCGGCAACAATATCTAGCGGGGGCCATCTGCGGCGATGACTGAAAATGCAAGAAAGCATTATCTAGCTTTCTCTCTTTTTCTTCCCCTCATGTGAAAAATGGGAATCTATTGATAGATTTTTGGGAGTATCATGTTCCTTAAATATGAAAAAGATTTATAGCAAATTCGGAGTGCTCTATCAGACGACCCATATTAACTCCCTTCATCATAAAGCGTTCGTCAAACATTTTAAGTGCCTTAATGATGTTAGAATTACGTGATTTTGGGCTCATTGGATTCGTCTCATCAAGCTGCTTGATTCAACTATGAGCATGCCATTTTTGAAGATTATTTGGTTATTTAATTAATTCTTTTAAATTTGGTTATTCAATTAATGCTTTTGTTCCAAATATGCTTTGATCCCTTGATTTAGGCTCATTTGGGCTTGGATTTGATCGAAATTGGTGTTGTTGGGTTCGACTCATCAAAACGTTCAATTTGATTATAAGTTTGCAAAATTTAGAATTTGGATTGTCCCAATTGTAATTTTGAAAGTTTCTAATTCAATTACACATTCGAATGATCAAAGTGATTTTTGATGACGTATCAAGCATATAGCCTAACTTCATGGCATAATTTGATTTATAGATCTTAATAAAAATTGTCATCATTTATTTGATGAAGTTAAATATTAATAAAAAAGTTTAAATCTATTTATCGAGCCATTTATTTGATATTTTCATCATAGATATGCTTCGAATGATATATATAACTTTTAAATCATAAACATTATGAAGAAATTGATACGATAATATTAAATAAGCCATCAAATAAAAAATTATATTATCATTAAATAAGCATTTTATCATGTTTTAACTAGCTATTTGTTAAACAACAAATAAGAATGTTCATGAATAGAAATGAAAATGTTTTAGTGTTTGTTGTGTCCTAAAATATTCGTGGTGGTTGAGAAATATAAAATATAATATCTTAGCTTTGTACAAAGATCCAACACACAAGCTAATAAAAGAAAGGGTGTAGCGTTTATAAGAGACACCAAATATTTTACGTGGAAACCCCTGAAAAGGGGAAAAAATCATGGGATTTGGCCCAGTTTGAATGAATCCAGTATTATTTGCAATCGATTACAAATGAGGCTCTTCATTAGAGGGAAGAACTTGGCTTGATATAACATATATACATCACATAGAATGCATTACGTGGTAGAAATTGGAGGAATAAGTATTAATGTGTTTGTTTAGTCGGCAGGACCAAAGTCACCAGGCGACGAGGTAGGAAGGACCATAATAGGAGACGAGGTCGGAAGGATCATAATCGGCAACAAACAAGGGTAAAAAAGGCTGTTGTCTGGCGATAGAGGTCGAAAGAACCGTAATCGACAGGAGACATATGTCAAAAAGAACGTTGTTTAGCGGTGGATGTCAGAAGGACCGTAATAGGCAATGGGATCAGAAGGACAGTAATCGACAGGAGACAGGGGTCAGAAAGATTGTTGTATGGTGGTGGAGATCGGAAGGATCGTAGTAGGCGACGGAGGTCGGAAGGATCGTAGTCATCAGAAGACAGTGGTCAAAAAGAATGTTGTATGGCGGTGTAGGTTGGAAGGACTGTAGTAGGAAAAATAAAGGGGTAAGAAAGATCGTTGTCGTAAGGCGGTGGTTCGGCGAGAGTCCTTACGTCAAGTGGCAATCCGGTGGGAGTATAGACGTTAGGTGTCAGTTTGACGAAACTCCAGACATCAGGCGGTGGCCCAGTTGAACTCCAGGCATTAGGTAGTGGTCCAACGGAACACTGGCGTCAAGTGGTGGTCTGCAAAACGTCGGGCTTCGGGTGGTGGCCCGGGGAACCTCGGGCGTCAGGTGGTGGTCCGGTGGAACTCCGGCTGTCAGGTGGTGGTCCAGAGGAACACCGGCGTCAGGTTGTGGTCTAGCGGAACTCCCGGCATCAGGTGGTGGTCCAGCAAAACTCCAAGCATCAGGTGGTGGCCCGGTGGAACTCCAGGTGTCAGGTGGTGGCCCGGTGAAACTTCGGCAACAAGTGGTGGCCTGGTGGAACTCCAGGCGTCAAGTGGTGGTTCGGCGGAACACTGTCATCAGGTGGTGGCCTGGCGGAACTCTGGGCGCCAGGTGGTCGAGGAGAAGTGAGGAGGCAAGAGCATTTTCCGATCTCTCTCTTGCTCTCTTGCTTGAGGGGCGCCGCCTTTAAGAGGAAGGAAGGGTCTATTTATAGATTTTCTAGAGTAGCATGACCCGTAAAATAGGAGGAAGATCAAGGGTAAATAGGGAGTGGTTTGGATGGACGGTCGATGTTGAATCCCTTGATCGTGGACAGTTCGCTAGACATTTGAAGGTCTTAATGATGTCAGAATTCTGTGATCTTGGACTCATTGGATTCGTCTCGTCAAGCCGCTCGATTCAACTATAAGCATGTCATGTATGGTAATCCAAATTGTGACTTGAACCTTCCAACGGTGCTTCGTGTCCTTGATTTAGACCCATTTGGGCTCGGATTGAGTCGAATTTAGTGTCGTTGGGTTCGTATTCTCGAGAGGTTTGGTTCGAGTGTAAGTTTGCTGAAATCGGAGTTCAGATGGTCCCAATTTTAATTTTACACTCATAGCTTTGTGCAACAAAACTCTGGAGTAAAAAAATAGCTTAGCCTGATAAATAAACATATAATATATTAATATTAAATAACTTATTAATTAATTTAAAAAAAAAAAAGTTTAATTGAATATTATACCAATCACAATAAACCTCATTTCAAGTATTTAAAATGTTACTTATTGTACAACAAATAAATTATCAGTGAAAATATTTATAAAATATTCATATTTATTTAATAATTAATATAAATGAATATTAATTGAGCTGAATACAAATTATTGTATCCCTAATTATGATTCCTATAAAGTCGAATTTCCCTATAATTTTTATTTCCCTCTTATTTAATCAGTTTATCGTTTTTTTTAAAGCCATTTATACGTTCGATTGAAAATAAAAATCTGTTATAAAAGAAAATTTTGGTGAGTACTGATTAAGAGTTTACGATTTCTTCGCATATTTTTTCTCACGATGGAGTTATGAGAGATTATTAAAGAGTAATTTGATTTTGTAATTATGAACAGTAAAAATATAAAGGTAAATAATAAAAGCGCGAGCAATAACTATGCTTTTGCAATTTAAAATCATAAAATTGAACAATTTTTTTAAAATTTGGACTCAGCACGGAATAGGGGTGCAACCGAGTCAAGCCGACTCGCGAGCCGGTTCGGACTCGACTCCGTAACCGGCTCTACGAGTCGAGCTTATCAAGCTCTCGACGGCTAATCGAGCTCGAACATACGTCGGACTCGACTCGTCGGCTTGACGAGTAGCTCGTTGGCAGAGCTCGTGGGCAGGAAATCCAAATCTCGCGAGCTGAAAATCCAAAACAGCGGCACGAGCGAATCTCGTTTCTCGACGGCGGACGAGCTCGGGACAAAGGGCGGATGCGACTGATCTCGATCTCGACGGCAGAGCTCATCCATTGCTCGTCGAATCTTGGGACGACGACATCCATTGCTCGACGATCTCGGGACGACGGAGCTCAGGAACACGTTGGACAAGCTCGACCTCGAGACGACGGAGGGCGGAACCAGGAATGATGACGGACGCGACGACGAGGGCGGAGCCGCGAAAATCGGAATTGAGGTCTCAATATGACTGGCCGCCCGACGAGCTCGACCTCGAGACGACGGAGGGCGAAACCACGGATGATGACGGACGGGCTGAATGATGACGGACGCGACGACGAGGGTGGAACCGCGAAAGTCGGAACTGAGGTCTCGAAACGACGGGCCATCCGTCACAGGCGCGACGACGGGCTCGATAGCGAGCTCGACGAGCCGCCCGATATGACGACGAGTCGAGCTCGAGTGAACTTGACTCGAGTTCGAGCTCGAGCTCGGGTTTCGGTTGTCAAGCTGAACTCAAACACCCCTGGATCGAGCTCGACTCGACTCATTTGCACCCCTAGCACGGAATAATATCTATTTAAAAGAGATTATTTGGTGCAAGTGGGTGAAAACCTTTCGGGTTGCCGTAGAAAAGTGGAAAAAGAATATCGTTGTAGACCGTGATCTTTCAAAGAGACCAGAAAACATGGCAAAGAATTAACTGAAAGCAGCTTTAGGAAGCTTCCTCGAAACTTCCTGGTTGACTAAAAAGTAAAAAATATAGTCTTGTTTCTGGCGTCCTGGAGCTTTATTTTAGATATCCTGGACCAGCTGTAATGCGACAACTGAGTGACCACTGAGTGACCACGGAGAGGCCTGCAGAGGAACAATTATTACCTCGGACTGGTAGAGGAACATTCGGTTGTAGGTAAAATTCCGCCTATATCGAGATGTACCGAGTTTTTCACCTCGAGTTTTTTTTGTAAAAACTCGGTACACCTCGGTATAGGTTAAATTTTGCATACAGCCGAATGTTCCTCTGCATCCTTACACCGGACCAAATAAAAGTTCCTGCAGAGGGCGATTTTTTTTTTTTTTTTTTTTGGGACATTTAGGCCATTTAAGGCAAACTCACACACACAACGCATACACAAGGACTCGAACCTTGGACCTCTTAGTTGGAAGCCTAAGCTCTCAACCAATAGGCCAAGGGGAGTTGTGTACAGAGGGCGATTTGGCTGGAGCAAGATTAGAGCGAGGAGAATGTGAACTGAGCCGCTTTTTGAAAGTCTTTGCAGTTACGTTGAAAAGTCTTTTTTATGAAAACGATTTTTTCTTTGTATTTAGAGCCTCTCGTTCGTATAATTTCAACAACGTTGTTATAAATATCATAAGTATTCAAAATTATTAAAATATTCATTCTCCTCTAAATTATTTTTTCTAAGGTCGTTATCTTTAGCTATACATATAAATATTCATTATTAATATGTCATTCAACTTGCGCTCCCTCGATATTGATCTATTCTTTTGAACGACTTAACATATTATTAATCGTAGTTTTATATTTGACATATTTATCATTTGACATTTGTCAATAATGGGAAAAAATATTTTGCGCAGATACCGGATGACCTCTGAAAATCAACCAGAACGCGCCACATTATTTTTTTGCTCGGTATGGGTGTTCGGTATCGGATAACATGACGCCTAGAGTTCCACCGGACCACCACCTGACGCCCTGAGTTTCGTCAGACCACAAGCTAAAGCCGATCTTTCTGACCCTTGTCTTCTGCCAACTAAAGTCCTTCTGACCTTAGTCACCTACTACGGTTCTATCAACCTCCATTGCCAAACAACAGTCTTTTAGACCCTTGTCTCCTGTCGACTACGGTCCTTCTGACCTCCGTTGCCTACTACGGTCATTCCGACCTCCGTTACCTATTACAGTCCTTCCGACCTCCACCGTTAGACAATGGTCCTTCTGAGTCATGTCTCATGCTAACTACGGTCCTTCCGACCTCCGTCGTCTGCTACGGTCATTCCAACCTCCATCGTTAGACTATGATATTTTTGACCCCTGTTTCCTCTCAACTTCAATCTTTCCGATCTCTGTCACTCGCCGACTATTGTCTTGCCGACTAAACAAACATATCAATACTCATTCTTCCAATTTTTACATCATAATGCATTCTATATGATGTATATATGTTATATCAAACAAATGTCTTCCCTCTAATGAAGGACATCATTTGTAATCAACTGTAAATAATATTCGATTCATTCAAAGGAGGCTAGGCTCCATGGTTTTTCCTCATTTACAGATGTTTCGACGTAAAAACTCGGGTATCTCTTATCAACGCTACACTCCTATTTTATCTGATTGTGTGCTAAATCTTCATATAAAACTAAGACGTTAAAATTTATATTTCTCTACCACCGTAAATATTCCGGGACTCAACAAAGTTAATAATTCATCAATCAAGAAATTGGACCAACTATACATTATGGAGCAAAGTCCTATGTGCTTGGCTAATGACGTTGACATTTCAATAAATCTGAGAATGTGTAGTCATCATTTTATGTCATCATCACTTTTTTTTTTTTTTGAACTAACCTAATACTTTTAATTTAAAAGAAGTAATAATTTCTTAACTTTTTATTTTTCACATCATAATCATAATTTTATTTAACTAATATTTTTCACTATTTTTTTATAAAAATTATATTAAGAAACACAGCCTTCTTGAATAGATTTTTAGCTTTCTAACTATATTTTAAAATAATCTTTTAGTAAAAAAAAATTATATTAAAAAATTATTAAGAAAATCCTTCCAAACAAAACTTTAATTGAATATTTTTAACTTTGTCGCTGTTATATGTAACAATCAGTTGGATTTTGGCTACTAAATCATTTTCTGTAATATAATATGTCAAATTAGGGGGTGGCTTTCAGCTTTTTAAAGTTCTCACTTATTGCTCTTAATTTATTGACAGGAAGACAAGGAGAGTACCTTCAAAGAAGTTTCTTCTTTAATTTTAGTTGGTAGGCAATCTTTGGAGTTTGAATTCACTTAGAAAATTAGGTTGCGATGACTTTTCAGAAAGTACTTTTCTATCTGAAAAAATGAGAGCGCATGCACTTGCTATGAAACTTCGGTAGAAATATTTTCTGTTATGTGCCAGAATATTTTAACTGAACAAAATTATCAGGATAAATTTAAAATTTTTATATTTATTTTAAAATAAATAAAATATTACACTTATTTCAAAATAAAATAATTTTAAAGTTTATTTTTATAAAAATTTGACCATAATATTTTGATATAATTGTTTTCATTAATTTATTATTCAATGAGAGACTTGTATGACTACAAGTAAAAGTTTTCCTAATGAATAATAAAATATCATTTATTATTCAATGAGAAACTAATTATATAAATTTTTTTTGTCAGATAATCTAATACAATTTGATATAAATTGTATGAGAATGAAATTAAAAATTATTTAGTTTGTATTTTGTAATATAAATTAAATAATTTTAAAATCATTATAGTGTAATTTATATTAGACTATGTAATTAAATTAGTGTAATGATTGAATTATTCAAAACAAAGTAGTTAATTTTATGAAAATATAGTAACTCTTATTGATAAATGATAAGCGGTGGAAGTATTTTGGGTTTGTTAGATTCCTCTTTTCTTTAATCTAAATAAAAATTTAGTATGTATGTAATTCAATTTCCGAGCATTAGTAATAATTTTTAAATTTCTATTAAAAAATTAATTAAAGTTCCTTTTTTTTTTCTTTTTCTTACAACTATTTTGTTAAAAAATATTATTAAAAATAAAAATTATATAAAAATGTAATTATACAAAAAGCACCATGATGTGCTTTAAAATAATCTAATTTGTGTTTAGTTTAGTGTTGAATATGATATCTTAAATTACACTAATCTCAATTAAATTAGATAAATTTAGCTAATTTTAATGCATTTTACATTAAAATATTTGGACATAAAACTAAATAATAGATTGCTAAATATTATTTTACTTCCAAAATTTCACCTTTAACTCTTCCATGCAAATACTATTTCAACATAGAAATTTTATTGAAATTTTTTAAGAAAAATGTTTAAATAATGCTTGTTAAAAGTTAAAATAATGGAAAGCTTTTATTTCAAAGTTATGCTATTAAAATACTTTTTTCATAAAAAATAAATATATCTCATTTAAACTTTTTATATTTTATAATAAATCTCAAATTTCTTAAACTTTTTAAGCCAAATTTAAGATAATAATAATATTTCACTTTTAAAAAAAAATTGCCAGAAATATTTAAAAGTTTAAAATAATGAATGTAGAATTTGTAACCTTGTGGGATGCTAAATCATTTCACACCATTTTCTACCAAATAGAGAAAAATATTCTTTTTAGTTTATTTGTATATGCTCCATTTGGGATGGATTTTTAATTATTTATTAAATCAATTTTCTAGTACAAAAATCAAAAAGATGCTTTAAGAAGCAATAAAAAGTCATCCCAAATGAAGCGATAGTGTTGGATCCAAATCTATCTGTTGATCACTCTAGTGATCTCAATGATAAGTATTCTTAGAGCTTTAAAATAAAAAAAAATGATAAAAGAGCAATATAGAGAGAAAATCTTTAATATTCGTGTTAGATTTTAAGGGTTAGAAGGAACACCACTCATGTTATTAGAGTAGGTAGAGCTTGCTTTCTCATTCCTATTTATAAGTTTGGGTACAATATAGAAATAACTATAAATAAAAATGCTTGATAAAGTTTGCTTTGAAGTTGAGAAACCTAATGGTTTGACATGTATTCAAGGGCGGAGTAATTTATGTTAAATAACATGAATTTTATGTAAGCAAATTCTATAAGATGAATTCTCTTAGTGAGCTCCTTTGTTTGATAAGCAGTATTTCTTAATTGACCAGTAAGTTCATTTAAATAAATAATGAATACTTTTGAAGAATTGATAACTTCGACATTTCGAAGTCTAAAGATGGGTGACACTTTCATTTAGCTGAATTTAATGAGATATTTGATACAAAACAATTTTAGGTGACTAGAAGAGACCGATTACAAGATCACAAACAAAAGGCTAAATTTATTAATGAAATTAAAATTATAGCTATATAATTATTAAAGCACTTTAATTGTTCATGTGCAATGATTAGCTTAGGTTGATCTTATTATTTGGCTTAATTATAGGTTAGTCTTTTTCCTATTTATATTTGGAGTCTAAATAGGAGTTTTTTTGGGTTCATTCTATCCTACAATCATCCTACTCCCGGCTACCTCTCTTCACCACCGACCGTTATACATCTCGAACCACCATTTTGGATGTCTCTCTTCCCAAGCACATGAGTTGTTGTCCTCTTCATCACTTATGCACCATTCTTCTTATCACACTCCAAATTTTTGTATCCAATAAAACAATTATTTATTCTATGAGCCTATATGCTTGATGAATGGATCATCAATGATTTTATGATTATAATTATCTAAGTGGCTTTATCTAAAATTTTTATTGATTATGTTTGTTGCATTCTGGAGCATTCGCGGCGATAGAGAAATATAAGGTTTAGCGTCTTAGCGTTGTACGAAGATCCAGCACACATACATATAAAAAGAGATAGTGTTGCATTCATACGAGACACCAGGATTTTTATATAAAAAACCCCTAAAAAGGGGAAAAATCATGGGGCCTAACCCAGTATAAATGAATCCACTAGTATTTGCAGTTGATTACAAATGAGACCCTTAATTCCTGAGGGAAGGCCTTAGCTCGATGTACATCATATAGAATGCATTGCTTGGTAGGATTACAAAGATTCACTATTGACGTGTTTGTTTGATTGGAAGGGCCGTAGTTTGTGGGTGACGTAAGTTGGAAAGACCATAATCGGCGAGCGACGGAGGTCATAAAGACCACTGTCTAACAACGGAGGTTGGAAGGACTGTAGTCGGGTAGAAGTCCAACGATGGACATAAATTTAGAGTTGGATAGAAGTTCGACGAATGTCTGGCAATGGGTAAAAGTCAGACAAAATTCTGGTGTTAGACAAAAGTCTGGCGTCCAGCAAGAATCCGGCGATGACCGACAGTCCGGTGTCGGGAAGAAGTCCAATGTCAGTCGATGGCCGGGTGAAAGTCTAGCGGTGATCGAGGAGGAATTCCGACGTCACTTGAAAGTCGGGCAGAACTCCGGGGTCACTTGAAAGTCGGGCGGAACTCTGTCATCACTTGAAATTTGGGCAGAACTCACCTAAATCCTACTCTTCTTCCACCTACAACTCCGACACCCACTTCTCACGCTAACCTGAGAGAAATCCCAAACCCTAATGACCCTTTATACCACCTCGCATCTTCGACATCCCAGCCTAAGCTCCTACATCCTCGCCTAACGGCTCCCTCTAAATCTATCTATCACTTTATATCCCTCTCAAAATTTATCCTCAAGAGAGATAATACACACACATGCATGCATGCAAGAAAAAGAATAAAAGAGGGGATAGCAGAGAAGAAGAAATTTTTAATTATCACACCAGATTATAACATGAAAGCAACCATGCATTTAGATTTTGTTTGATTAAAACTCATAATCAGACAGCCAAAATCTTTTAAGCCTTAGAAAAGAACTCCCACCCCCCCCCCCCCCCCCCCACCCCCCCTCAAATATAGGTTCCGGGTAAAACAAAGAACTAATGAACTTAAAGAATGATTAATGTACTCAAAAAAACAGAAGGGCAAATCATGGCGTAAAGATACACTAAAGCTAACACTAGTATATAAATTTTTTAAATTGCTGAGTGACAATATTCTATACAAGGAGAAAAAAATAAAGATGCATTGATTAAAAAAAAAAAGTGCACCTCCCAAGCAAATGATCCAAAAAATACTCACATCTTCTGTCACCGTAGATTGTAATGCTAAAAGAGTAACTGTCGCACTATGGTAATCCATCAAGACCTTGAAAGTTTCTTCCGGGAATTTATCCTAGATAATTTGCAAAATCATGAATTAGTAAACACAAAACAAACAAACAAAACATAAGATTAGAAAATTTTTCGGTCATCCTGTAGTAAATTCATCCAGGAATTTCAATATA